>PVKS010031497.1:0-23387 GCA_004027875.1 Aplodontia rufa | reverse complement strand
CATTACCCCTGGTTATCAAAGTTTATACACATTGATTGCTACAGTTTTGACAATGTTTCCCCCTCATCTGTATCCTGTATCGCAATATACTTCTAATAAATGTGGAAAAAAATTGAAAAAAAAATTAGCTGAGATACAAAAGAAGAAATCATATATTATAAAATATTTTATATTAAAGATTATTGTGTAATCACAAAAAATAAGAAAATTCTGATTTTACAGTCTGTCTTAGCTTATTTTGTGTTGCTATAACAAAATACCTCATGTTAGTTATAAAGTAAAGAGGTTTATTTGACTCATGATTCTGGTGGCATGGTAAGGGTCCCATGGTTGTGTCACAACATGAAAGAGAAGCAGGAAGAACACTGAAGACGTGCAGAAGAGGACAATTACACAGGGTGGCCTCCCTTTATAGCAACCCTCTCAAGAGGATTAATTGAATCCCATGAGATCTGAACCATTCCTGAGAAATAGTGTTAATCCAGTCATGAAGGTGGTGTTGCCATGACCCAGTTGCCGTCACTAGGCCCCACCTCTTAGAGCTTCCACCACCTCAACACCATCACATTGGAGACCAAACTTCCAGCACATGAAACTTTCGGTGGGGGGAGGGCAGTAAAGTATTTCAAACCCTACACTAGAATTTAGAACTTATAGGGTATTATTGAATAATCATAATAATAGGATGCTAGCTTTTTCTTGACTTTAGTACAATGATGTTATTATTACTGAGAATGTGTATGTATAGGTATACATATCCCCCAATAGGACCAGAGAATGGAAATCTCTTTAGAAAAGACTTGAGTTAACACAAGTGGTCATCCTAAGGCTATCTTAAGTTCATGATGGACTTTTCTCTAGAGGTGGTAGGCTACCCCACCAGCCCTGTTTGCCTAGGATTGGGGAGTTTCCTGGGATGAGGGATTTTCAGTGCTAAACCTGGAAAGTCCTGACAAATCAGGACAATAAGTCACCCAGATTGTGACATTTGGTTCCTTTCCTATTTTTAATCTGTTCAGGTAGACTTCTCCAGAAGACAAAAATAGCAAAGAAAATCATTAAAAATGTTCTGTTTGAAGAGACATGGTGACCATAATCTTCATAATAACAAACTGTATTTAGAAGGAAGCTAAAAAGCACTTTCTAGCAGATCAGGGAAAACAAACTGAGATGATTGTAGCAGAAGATTTGCTCCTTGGATGGTGAGAGAGCACTAGGAAGCTGGCTATTCCAATGGGAAGGAAGTATGCAAGAGAAGCTGGGATACTTCACATACTTCAGATAGTGCACATTTGGTGCTCCTGACCCCCAGAAAAGTGTGGAGAAACCCCATATTAGGTGTGAGAGTAACAGGAAGAAGTGCAAAAGTGAGGTGTCTGATTCCCCTCTAGAGGGCATGGGACAAGACTAAAGGGGTGCTGGCTTTACAGGTGGCAGCTTGGACAGTTGCATCCTACCAGTACCCTGGAATGGATCCAGCTGTGTCATCACTGAGGCTGCTGTGGTGCATGGGAGCAACCCCACAGCTGAGGAGTACACAGAAGGATCAAGGTCAGACTTGAAACCCCTGGGTTATGACCAACTGGGTCAGAGTGAGGCAAGAGGAGAGGAAAGATGAGGAACACCCAGGTAATACCTGGGTAAACTCAAAGAACTTAAGACATAAGATGTAGACATTCCTGAGGTACCAGGTGCTTATTCTTACTGGGTGCTGGATAGTTGGTTATAGAATTCAATGAGATAATATGTTTAAATGAGGAGTTCTGTCTATGACACATAGTTAAAGCTTATTATATGTTATCGATTTTTAGTTTTTACAATTCTGAAAATGAATCAACTAATTCCCCCTGATATAGGAGCAGGTGAATAAAAGTAAAGAAATTGATTGCTTTATTTGAAATAAAAATTGTGGAAGTTATATTTGTCCCACCCTTTTTCTTTGACTCAGTATGGAAAGGTAAGCACTAGCATCTCCAGTGGCTATTGTAGAGAACACGCAATGACATCCAGAGCATGTCTACTCATAGGGGCCACTAAGATCCCTCATGGACCCCCTGAGGGAGCATCATGACCCGAATGGACACACACAGGACAAGAACCCTAATTTTATCCATCCATGGAGAGAAAATTTATCTAGGCATTAGTTCCACACATTAAATCAAACTTACAAGAGTGATAGAGAACTCAGTATATTTTTTACTTATGGTTTTAATTATGTTTTTAAAAAAATCTTTTGATGGTCTAATCACATGAATGAATAGAATATAAGAGTCTTGCATGGGCTAATTATGACAGTGTGTCACCAAACAAGGAGACTGGATAGGCAATTAGCAGAGTCTGCCCCAAGCAGGCCATTGGTTTGTTAGTTTTCCATAAGAAATTACTATTAGAATATGGATTATGATTCATGCCAGATTTCATGAAAAGTCCATTCAAAATCTGAAATCAGTCAATTTAGCTATTCAGAAGAAATTACTACATAGTGATAAGAACATAGATTTCTTGGACAAATACAGTCTTCCTTAAGGTTGAACTTAAGCCTAATCAGGAAGAAGGTTGTTTTGAATTCAGAGCACAGGCACTAAGATGAAAAGTGACTGTTTTCTGGCACCAGGTTAAGAACACTCCTCACCCACAGAACCAGAAGTACTGGCCCAGTCCCTACTTTCCCTGGACAGTGCCAAGATAGGCATAATTAACATTGTCCTCAGTGACTTTTCCTGTTTTTTTTTTTCCCTACTCTTGCATAACTCATGAGTGGGTTGTAGCTCAGTGGTAGAGTGCTTGCCTAGCATGCAATAGGCCCTGGGTTTAATCCCTCGGACTGGAAAAGAAAATCCCACTCACAAAATCACTTTCTTACCTATGCATTCTTTGCTTAGCCAATGTAATGCATTCATTTCTGTTACAGATAAGTTTTGGCAGATCACAGGCTAGGTTTTCCTCATTAGCAAGATTTTTAAAAAAAATATTCACTTTGTTTTACAGACTGTTGATCTTACAGATTCTCCACGTGCAAGAATTTCAAGTTCTTTGTGACCACTTTACTGTCATTCTTATGTACATAAAGAGATCAAGTAACCTATCTCTCCCTTGTTTTGACATTCATGTTATGTTGCATAGAATATATGTAGGCGATTCCACAAGGTCCCTTGAGAACCCTTATATCCAATGTGTTGTTGTTAAATGAAATAGTTAGGCCATCCTCTAGTTCTCTGTGCCATTAATTGTCTCCTTTATTTCTTGTATCTCAGTTTCTTAATCCCCTCCCCCTGCCCTCAAGTTCATTCCTCCTTTTCCTTTCATAGTCATGGGACTGGAATAAGTGTTGTAATGTGCTATCTCCCTTTCAATCTGGTACCCCAAAATCCCACAATCTAGTGGAACTTGGAGTAGTGCTACCTTCCAGTGACCCCTTCTCACTGCAACCCAGCTTTGCTGACAGGGCTCTATTGGCCAGTGATGATTGTTCCAGGGAAAGCGGTGCAAAATCAGGCTGGGTCAATCAAGCCTCCCTCTTGTTGAATTTGGAGCTTGGATTGGAGAGGCACAGAAGTTGCTGGAGTAGAGCTGTAGCGCTGTCTATATCACTTAGAAGAGGCTTTCGATTCTAGGAGGCCCCTGAGCTGCCCTGGTTCCTACCCTCCCTGAGCTTAGGTTTTCATCTCACTCATTGACTCTCTGTGAACTCTCCCAGAATTCTTCCTCGGGCACTGGCCTGGAATTCCTCGTTTTATGTTTAAACTAGCCAGAATTGGCTTCTATTCTTTAGAACCAAAACATTTAGCCAATTCATGCTCTTACCCTCTTTAACAATTCAAAGCAAGGGGTGCTGAGGAATACGCTTTCCTGAAGAAAATCTTTTTTCTTATGTCCTGCTGCCTTTGCATTCTTGAGGTTCCCTGTTTTGAAGCATCTTCCTGAGCTTCATATTAATCCTCTTCTTCCCCCTACCCCTGAATGGGAAGCTGCCCAACGTTTTATTCATGGAAATAATTTTCATATTCTTATCTATTCAACTCAGCAGAACAAAATTTGAATGAGCCAGACACCTTAATTCAGAAAACTCCACATAGAAGTGGTCAAACATCAAGATGTTTGAGTTCTGGACAGATCCATCTCCAACTGAGGTCACCTTAGCATGTTTAAAACCAGATTCATGACTTTTGGCTTCAAACATGATCTTTTTCTATCATTTAAATCATTTTATTTTCTTTCTTCTATATTTTTATTGGTTCATTATAATTATACATAATGGTATGTTTCATTGTTACATATTCATACATACACACAACAGAACAATATAGCTTGAACTTTTTCTATTTTTCCTTTCTTGATCAGGAATGTACCATTTTTCCAATGTGGGCATTGAAGCTTTATAGTTATTCTCTCTTCCCATATGGTCAAAGCACAGACCCTGCAGATTCCGACCTTGTCAGACACTCACTTCAGCAAAAGGCAACACAGCCACCTCCTATAACGTTTCCTCCCATTTCACTCAATATTGTAGGGTCTACTAACCCAGTGTCTTGCAGTCTGGCTGTGCCCCACCCAATCATCCTCCACAATGCTTTTAAGTCTTCCTAAAATGTAGCTCCAATCATGACAGTTCCCAGAATAGAAACCTTTAATTTAGTGGTTCTCAACTGGGCTGTCCATCAAAATTGCTCAGGAGTTTGAAAAGGTGCAGATTTCTGGGCTAAGTATAAGATTTCTTACATCAGTTACTGGGAGTGAGGTATGGACATATATACTTTGAAAAAGCCCTCAAGGGTTGGAAGGGTGGCTCAGCAGTTACAGTGCTTGCATGGCATTCGTGAGTATGCGAGTTCAAATCCCAGCACCACATATACAATGAAGTCTCCCAGCACTGAAAGCCACATGAAAAACTAAATAAAAAATTGATTTGCTTCTCTTTCTCTCTCACTGTCCCTCTCTCTTAAAAAAAAAAAAAGAAAAAAGAAAAAGCCCTCAGAGTGATTTCAACATAGACCTGTAGTCAAGTCATTGCTGGAGCTGGAGCAGTGGCTCAGTGGTTACAGCATCTGCCTGGCACTAGGATGTGAGTTTGAACCCCATACACAACGAAGTGTCGGAGCAACGAAAGCCACATGAAAAACTAACTAAAATTGATTCTCTCTCCCTCATTGTCCCTCTCTCTCTTTATTAAAGACAGTCATTGTTTTAGTGGCACCTCAATGCCTACTGAGCAAATCTCACTTATTAAATATATTTATTTAATAAGAGAGAGGGGGAGAGGGAGAGAGAGAGAGAAAGATAGAATCAATTTTATTTAGTTTTTTTTCATTTGGCTTTCATTTCTCTGACACTTTGTTGTGTACATGGTGCTGGGGTTTGAACCCATGTACTTACACATGCAGGGGAAGTGCCACAACTGCTGAGCCACTGCTCCATACCACTCACGGTGATATTTAAGGAACCAACTTACTCTTCAAGCCTTATGTCCCTTATTCCTTCCATATCTCAATGTCTGTCCAAAAATATACAATAATTACTGTTTCCTAGATGACTCTGACATCATGCCTTTCATTAAATTGTTCTTAACATGTGGAATATTGTTTTTCTCCTTTTCTGTATCTCTCAATTATGGCCTTTCCCCAACATCAAACTTAAATGAGATGCATTCAGATAAAAACGAATTTGAAGTATCTAGAATAGCACTTGAGTTATAATAAGCTCCCCCAAATACTAGTCGTTGTTGCTATTCTGATGATGATAAGTAGTATCTTCTACCTCTGTGAAGTCCTTACCATTCTCTAAATATGAACTACTTTTTCCTTTTCCTTTGTATTTTCATTATACTTTGTTTCTCTTATTTTAGGGTAATTGTCAGGTTCTGCTCGTCTTACAATTATTTTTGTACATGCCCCCCACCCCGCTTTTTTCTGGTATCAGGTATTGAACTCAGCAGTGCTTAACCACTGAGCTACATCCCCAGTCCTTTTTATTTTTTTATTTTGAGACAGGGTCTCACTAAGTTGCCGAGGCTGACTTTAAGCTTGCTATCATCCTGCCTTAGTTTCCTGAGCTGCTGAGATTATAGACATGTGCCACCATGCCAGGCTGTACATGCCTCATTTTTCTTGGTGAAGTGCAATCTTGTTGGTGAGCTCCATCCTGGTCAGGAATGATATCCTACTCAAGCCCAGCAGATGCTCAACAAAATTTCAGTTCTTCAAATTGAGTTCTAAGTGATCTATGAGAGCTGTCACCGAGCCAGAACCAGATGTCCAGGGGCATTTTCTGGCTTCTTGCATAGCATGTTTTGTCTCACAGCTGAGCAGGAGAGAAGTCTGACTCAGAATCCTTCAAATTAAAAGTACATTTACATGGCAAGAGAATTTCCAGTTAGAGCCAGGGCAAAGGGGATATTAATATTTGTTGAGTACATACTGTCTACCAGGACGCTGTGGTCTATTTGCCTTCGGAACAGCTGTGTAGCATGGGACCCTTCTGACCTATCTTGTATTCTTTGCTCTCGTTGTTTGCTTAATGTAACATTTATGTCTGATATTTGCTGAGCGTACCTCTCCAGTTGTTCTGAGCATGGTAAAGAGGAAGCTGTTCACAGAGTGGCATCACCAGGCACTCAAATTTTCCTCTGAGTATACAGGACTAGAGGAGTTGTGTAGGGCAGATTTTGTGACTGATAATGTTAGCAGTGCCCTTTGTACCGCTATGAGTCATAACATATGGAAATTTTGTTGTTTTTGTCAGCCAGGTGACTATTCAAGTGATTTTATTTTATTTTATTTTTCAAAGAGAGAAGGACAGTGTGAGAGAGAAAGAGACAGAGAGAATCAATTTTTATTGAGTTTTTCACATGGCCTTTGTTGCTCTGACACTTAGTTGTGTACATGGGTGCTGGGGTTTGAACCCGCATACTTGTGCATGCAAGGCAAGTGCTGTAACCATCGAGCCACTGCTCCAGCCCCTATTCAAGTGATTTTAAAAGAAGGGTGGGTCTCAAAGAATTTTGGGCCTTCCTTAAGGAGAGGTTGAGGGTTTTCGCCCATGGCACTGTGTCCCTGTGAACAGCACCAGAAATGTAGATGTGCTTCAGCTGGATAAGAGGCAACAGTGGCTCTCTGATACATGCTCCCAGGTTGGATAGCATGGAGAGCTGTGAGAAGGGTGATTGTATCACTTATTGTTCAAACTGGACACTTGGATAAACAGAGGATATTCAGACTGTCCCAGGCAAGTTTGGACCTTACCTACCAGCACAAATCACCCCATTGGGAAAGAGTTAATGACAACCCCACACCTCTTTTTAAACTCCAAATCAAGTGCCAAAGTTGAAGGTGTGAATCCTGAAAATAAGTGCAAAGATACTCTAGAAGTTCTGGATTTACTCTGAAATGCCTAACAAACCATAGTACCAAGTTGACAAACTCCTGTGCTGCAGTATAATGTAAGAATGGGCTTCTAAGTTAAAGAAGCAAGGTATGCTTTGAGACTGTCTGCTGGGGAAAGTTTCATCTTCCTTGTAAATACTGCCTTGTGATGATAAATAGGTGTGGATTCACCAAACAAGGAACAACTGTGTGTTACTATGACTACAAACAAAATTGATAGAACAGCACCAAAGAGAGCATAATGTGATTGGCTACTAGCCTGGCCTTAGGGGAAACAGGTTGGTGACATTTCTTTCTAAATGGCTTCTTTCCAAGTCTCAAAAACTTTTAACAGCATAAGCTTGAACATGATTCTCTAGCTGGAACTTCTTCCTAAATGGAAGCTTCCTAACTTCCATACCACTTCTTTTTATTATCTAAAAACAAGTTGTGTGTTAGTGTTTATTTTCTCTAATCAGGTCCACCAGGATCTGCATCTCTTAGGCAGATTCCTTAATGAGGCATGGTTTTGTTCCTTCCCAAAGTGGCCTATATTCTCCAAAGTGTTATTAAGTTGTGTGCAAGCTCCTCAGGTTACCAGGGACAGTATTTCAGATAGCAGGAATGCCAGGATTCCTCATGTTTAACGTGGGTCTCCAGTGATTTACTTACCATAAATCTTTCACGCGTTCCCTTTGAACTCTGATAAAAGAGGGCTACACAAAAGCTGACAGGTACAGCCTATCAAATTAAATCCCAAGTCAGTCCTTGATGTTAAAAACCCCCAAACAAGAGAGGACTTACCAAGTTAAATTTACATTCGAAGATCACGAATTCTTTGTACCTAGAGAAAACCCATCTTTTGTACTCAGCATGAAAAGTTTCATTTAAAGACAACGCAAGTCAAATATTTTTTTATAAGTTAATATTTAACCAATACATAACGCTTAGGATGGAAAAACTAAAATATGTTAAGTCACTCTTTCTCATCTAGTCTTTGGAAGCACACTTGGAATTTATTAAATATGAGCTTTAAATCTTTTTGCCATTTATGTTAAATACAAAAGGAATAAACAGCATGTGTGCTTTTAAGTAACAACAGTGTGTTTTTCAGCACTTGTCATAAGTCACTTTTTCTCTTTCTCTTCAAAAAGCACTGCTTTTAGAGGTCAATATTTAATATGTTAGTAGTGACATTTACAGCAGAGTGAAGCCCCAAAAGTGAAGCTCAGTGGGGCTGGAGTGGTGGCTCTGTGGTTTTGGTGCTTGCTTCGCATGCTCAAGGACTTGAGTTCAAACCCCAGTACCACATACACAACGAAGTGTTGGAGAAATGAAAGCCACATGAAAAACTAAATAAAATTGTTTCTCTCTTTCTCTCTCTCTCTCACTGTCCCTCTTTCTCTCCCTTTAAAAAAACATGAAGCTCAGTGACCTTATTTCACAGTGATCTTCCTAATCTTTCATTAGTTATACAAGAATGCATAGACAGAAAGGAACAATATTACAATGATCAAATCACTCACTGAACAGCAGTCGGTAGTGTGGTTCACATTCACCTGCCAGCTCAGGGGCTCAGGACCTTGAGTGGCCTGAGGCAGGGTGGTGAAGGGCACACATACCAGAATTGCAGGTGGACTTGTTTTCCAGTTGTGGGACTTCAAGCAAGTGGCTTAATCTGTCTAAGCCTCATTTCTCCCCAACTCTGTTTCACTGAAGTATAACTGATAAATATGACATTTTAATCAATGTACACATTGTGAAAAGATTGCCATAACAAGCCAACATACCTATTACTTTGCATGATTATCCATGTGTGTGTCAGGAACATTTAAGATCTACTTTTAGAAATTTTAGATACACAATTGTTTTATTCTGCTTTTTCATTGCTGTGACCAAAACACCTGACAGGAACAACATAGAGGAGGAAAGTTTATTTTGGCTCATGGTTTCAGTCCATTGATGGCCAACTCCATAATTGTGCACCTAAGTGAGGCAGAACACCAAGAAGAAAGGGCATGGCAGAAGAAAGCAGCTCAGACATGGCACCATGAAGCACAGAGAGCTCTGCTCACCAGGTTCAAAATATAAATCCCAAAGGCACATCCTCCCAGGGACCAACTTTCTCCAGCCATGCTACCTGCCTATGATCACCTCCCAGTTAATCCATTCAACTGGATCAATCACCGATTAGGTTATGCCTTTCATGATCTAATCATCTTCACTTCTGAAGGTTCATGTGTTGTCTCACACATAAGCTGTTGAGGAATATCTCATGTAAACCATAACTACAGTACCGTATGATTGACTGAAGCCACCATGCTATCCATTAGAACTTGGTCACCATGCATAGTTGAAACTATATCCTTAGATCAACATTTTTTCATTTCCTCCACCCCTAGCTTCTTGGAACCACTGCTCTGGTGTCTGCATCTGTGAGCTGAACTGTTCTAGATTCCACATGTTAATGAGATTGCACAGTGTTTGTCTTTCCCTGCCTTGCTCCTCTCACTTAGTCTAAGGACCTGATATTATTTAGTCATCTTGTTCTCTTGTAGTTCACTTAGACTCTTCTTTAAGATGATTCTTTTGACTGTCAGATCACAGACCTCCATTTCCTTATAGTCAGTTACTGGTGATTTATTTTACTCTTTATGATTCCTTGGTATATTATGATTCTGTGATTTTGTGCTGGTGTCCATACATTTGCAGGGATTGCCTCTTTCAGTCTTTTTCTTTTTCAGTATTGGGGATCAAACCCAGGGGTGCTTTAACCCTGAGCTACATCCTGACCCTTTTTAATTTATATATACATATTTTTAAATTTTGCAACAGGGTCTTGCTAAGTTTCTAAGGCAGGCTTCAAACTTGGGATCCTCCTGCCCCAGCCTCTTGAGTTGCTGGAGTTACAGGCATGCACCACCACACCCAGCTCTTTTAGTCTTTATAGATCAAATTCAGCAGAGAAAGCCCTTCAGCAGTCAGCCCATCGAGAGGTTCTGACTGGAGAGGTGTGCAGTCAGGCTTTCTGCTGGAGTACTCGGGTGGGATGGCATTGTGCTTGGATCTGTGGGTGGGTGGGTATACAGCCTAGATCAATGCATCTTTTCTTATTTTTTTGTGTGTGTTCCACTTAGGGGCTATAAAGTCTCACATGGAATCACTTGCTCTTGTGAGGGTATTTTTGTGATGCATAGTCATTAAAGTTGATGTTTCTGGAAAGATGAGTACTGGAAGGTCCTATTCTGCTATCTTATGATATCATACAAATAAACCCAAGTCTCATTTTTTTTTTTCTCCAACTAAAAAATGGAGTGAGTAGTACAACACCTACCACATAGAGTTGTTCCAGATAAATGAAGTAATGCTTGCACTTAGTCTGGCTCAGTGAAACTTATAGTTCCTTGTTATGATATTTATAACTATTTTTACCTTTTACAGAATTATCTACCATTGTGGTATGATCATTTTTATCTTAAATATATGATTTCAATCTTAGATAGAACTAACAGAAAAAGTGGAGAACAAGAACCTAGCTAAGGGACTAAACTAGACTAAACAAACCTTCCTTTCATATTTTACCCCTTGCTTTTAACCTTCTTCCCTGCCCCCTGCCAAAGGACAGAACAATTGAATATGGACAATTTTTTCCATAATAAAGATAGAATATTCTTAGTAGGGTCCTCTCCACTGACCAGTGTGAAGGAAATAGGAGGGCAAGGAAAGGAAGTGGGAGTTTCATAAGATTACCCAATTTAACAGCCATGAAGAAAGGGGAAGAGACTGGAGGTGACAAATGGATAGGCAAAGTGCCTGGCACATGAAAGGCAGCCTTTGGTCAGCACCTATATAGCACACTATCCAGAAAGCTTAATTTGGGGGTCAGAGGTCTAGGTGTTTAGCCAAAATCAAGATAATGGCTACTTCATAACTATTGTTTTCCTACCTGTACAATTAGGCATATCCAATAAAGTTACTGAGGTAGTAATAAAACCCCACAGGATTTCAAATTTTGAGAGCTTTCTGGGATAGGGGTGTGATTTTCTGTTGCCTGAATGAATGGTTTTAGAGACTGTAGTAGAGAAGAAAGCAGCTATTTAGACCTGGGTTAGCATCTTGACTCTACTTCTTCCATTTCCTCCAATGATCCAATCTGATTAGCTTCAGGGAGCCCACTGAGATATTCTGTTGAGGACGGCCTTCCAGAGTACCTAGAAAGAGGCAAGGAGGAAAAGTGAACTTGGAGGGGAGGACAGAGGACAATTGGAGCAGGTTACAAGGTACATAACATGTTGCCGACACACATCTGTGTGTCATAATTATTACAACAGAGAAATTATTAAAACACAGAAAATGCACACACTGGACTTCAAATTCTAGCTCTACCTTTTTGGGAATGTGCAGTAGATCATACAAGACCATTTCAGAATTGTTCAAAGCTTTATAAATGCAAACTTTTTGGACACTTCAGAAATGTTTCAGTCTGCTTATTGTCCTGAGGAAGATTGCCTTATATGCTCAGTTGTGCGTGTTGCAATAACAAGCTTAATAACATTGCTGCAAAATTCTGTGAAAAGTCCGTAAGTGAGGTAGGTCTGTGGGGTAATTAGAATCCAACTGATAACCAGTTCTTCAGCTTGGACTTCCTTTTACTCGAGTCGGTCGTGCTTTTGTAGGAAACCTCCCTTAGATCAATTTGTGAAACAACTAGTGTTTTAATTTAATGCTTAAAAAATTCTACATTGTATGGAAAATTTACTATTTCCTAACCTGAAAGAAAACAACTTATAATTTATTTCTGGTGTCAAAATTTTACATTAAAACAATTTAAAAGAGGGGAGTAGTAATAGTTGGACAGATTAGTATTGTATTAAACCTATTTCTTACAGGTCAGTAGTCTTTAATTAGAAGATTTCCTTTCATCTTTATGAAATTTCAAAAGACTTCAGAAATTTCACTTTATTCACTGTTTTGCCCAGTCACTGAAAATTTAGAATCTGAAATTGCTATGTCCCCTGACATAGAGATAACTGGCATTAAAAACAAAGAACTTGAAAACAATTACAGAGCAGGAAACTGTGTGAGCTTAAATAATGAACTTCATATTATAGATGAATTTCCTAGATATTTATCTTAAAAATTAGTAATTGGTAGAGACTGTTGATTTTTCTATTGCAAATTTAGCGTTTATTTTTATTATGTACCTAGCATAATCACTTATTTATAATGAAAAACAAGTTTTACACTGTATCTTCCTACAATTTCTTTACTGAAGAGGCAACCACTTAGAACTCTTTTAGTAGATTCATTTGGTATTTACCTCCACTCTTTTAAATAATAGTCATCATTAACTTTGAGTTTTATTTACCACCAAGACAATCATGAAAAATGAAAATTCAGACTTTTTGTATTAGCCTTCATGCAGAATATTTTCCCACTCTGCCTACATTTTCAGTTACAATACATGGATACATTCTCCAATAAACTCATATTTTGTTTGATTATGATGTTGCATGTATGATTCACCGCCAAAGCAAATGATGTACTGTTCTTTCGTTTCTTTTATCAATAATTTGTAACTGGAGTTGCTCCCTCTGCCCTATCTGCATGGCTTTCTTCACATCTGTGGCAGTCTTCTCATACTCTCCAAAAACTCAGAAAAACATTTCCATTCAATTTTATAGTTTTAAAATTACGAATAAATTACTTTTGTCCCTGGAGCGATCCCTTCTTGGTGCCTTCTGTCTTCCTACCCCAATTTGGACTAGTTGCTCTCTAGGTCTGCTGCACAAATGTAATTCTGGAAGTTCCTTTGGCATACTCTTAGGATTTCCTCTCTCCTGTGATGAATTCCTGGTTTCCTGATCCCATGTCTCCTCCTTTCTAGATTTACTTCTTATTTTTGGTGGAGTATTGCTCCAGTGCTAAGAAAGAGTACGTGGAATGTACATGTCAAATTTTTGTATGTTTAAATGTGTTTATTTTACTCTTGCATTTGACTGGTTAAGTGCAGAATCCTAAGTTGGATGCATTTTCCTTCAAAAGTTGGAATGCAACTGTATTCTAGCTTTTGATGATGTTACTAAGTAGTCAGATGTGATTCCAGTTGAATGTGACCCCCTGTCCATCATTTTTGATTTCCTTACTTCTGGGGATTTTTTTTAGAATTTTCCTGTTATTCTCAGAACTCCAAAAGTTTTGTGCCAGTACATCTTGGCTTAGGTCAATTTTCATTTGTTGTATTGGGCATTCAATGGATTCTTCAAATCTGAAAACAAATTTCTTTCAATTTAGAGAAGTTCTGTTGTATTATCACTTTGATTTTTTTCCTTCTCTTACCTTTTATCTATCTGAATTAAGACATTGGATCTGCTGGATGGCTCACTTGATTTTCTTATTTTTTTATGTTTTCTTTTTTCTTGTGTTTTTGTTCTACTTTTCTTTCCCTAATTATCTTTTTTTCTACAGCATTCTTTTCTTGCTTTATAGATGTAACATATTTTTAACTATCTTAATAATTATTTTATTTTTTGTATTGTAAAAATTTCAAGTCCTATAACTTATATTCAAAACCAAACAATTACATAAACTGAATACAGAGACAAATAAATCTGAATTTATTACAGAGACACATTTGCTCATATGATAGCAAGGAAGTTTTCAGATGCAACATAATTTTAAAAAATCTATTTGAGAGGGCTTGACTCAGTGTGGAGGGCTATTTGCATCATTTCTCTTTCATCCAGGCACTTAAGTTTCAGTTTTTCTCCATATACTAAATTAGTCATAAAGAGTTAAATAATACAAAGCTATTGGTAATAAAAGTAAGTTTATCAGTAACAATCACTCTAGTGAGTGAACAGTTCTGGTCAACATGTTTCCTAGGTTCATGAACAGCACAGGGAAGTCACTGAAGCAGATGTTAATTAGAGGATGATGAGTCTCTAATTCCACTGAAAACATAAGAGGGTAAAAGAGCCTTGAGATACAAAATGAGTAATATTTCACATAGAGGAGAATTCAAATAAAGTAGATGCCTAGGATTTGATCTGCTCAGCTCTCTTCTACACAATATCATTCTTATGTTTCCACCAGGACATACCACACGACTTTGTCCACCTCTCAGATCAGGAGTGGGAATCTGATCCAAGATGGCTCAATCACAATTTTTCCTTGGGAAATTTTAAAACTGGAACTGAGAAAAAGAGACCAGTATCTTTCTAGATACCTAAACTATAAAATACAGACATTGTGAGCTTTTAGGAAACATTTCTCACCAGGTGAGCCTGAGAAGCAGAGCATCTGCAGTGAAAATCTGTGCAGATGCATAGACAGATTCACAGAGAACAGCAGTCACTGGAGAAGGAGAGTCTCAGAGGTGTTAGCATCAGTTGTTAAGAAGCCCAGTCTTAGGCTTGAGCAGTGGCTCGGTGGTTATGGCACTTGGCTGGCATGCACGAGAACACAGGTTCAAACCCCAGCACCCACTTACACAACTAAGTGTCAGAGCAATGAAAGCCATGTGAAAAACTCAATTAAAAAAAAAAAGAAGCCCAGTCACATCTCTGCCCTGGGGACTCTCAATATCATCATTAAATTTCCTTTTTGACATAAGCAAGTTTGATCTCTCCATTGGAATAATAAAAGAATTCCTTCACTAATATATATAGTTTATTTACTCTTTTCTATGAATCTGGCAATGTACTAATACTTTACATACTTTATCTCATTAAATTATGACAACAACCTGTAAGGTTGGTAATAACGTTAAGGATGAAAAAACTTTAGTGATCCAACTACTGTATAATGGACAACTCTATTAAGATGTTCTACAAGTGTCTCAAATCAATATGTCCACAACAGAAACATTTCTTCATTTGTAAAATTGGACTGGCCATTCCCACAGCCTGAAATACCCTTATTGCAACATGCTGGGTCAAGCCCTTCTCACCTGGAGATGTCACTTAAATTCATGTTCTCTGACATGACTGTCTTGCCTATCCAAGCTGACAAAGATCCCCTAGTAGCACCCTGATATTTTCCTCACCAGAAATTATAATTACTTATATATTCAGTATTTTGTTTAGCTATTTTCTTTTGCATACTTCTATAGTACATTAAGAACTCTGACTCAGTAATCTATTACCACTGTTTCCATTATAATGAGCTCATGCATCTATCACAATACTAACATAGGGAAGATGTTCCAATATATGATTCAATAAATTAAAGGCTCCTGAAATGCTTCCTTTCATGTTTCTCGGAGGCTATGTTCAACAATTTTCAGTACCTCTTTGTTGAGTAACTAGTATATGTAAAGCACTGTGCCAGGTCTCATTGAGACAAAGATAAATAAGATATAGCTTCTTTCCTGCAGCAGCTCACAGTATGGCATAAGGCCCAGGCAAGGAAAAAATTATAACACAAAGAAAGAAGTATTAAAACAGAAATATGAACAAGGTGTCATGGTTGCAAAGAAGGAAGTAATTAAGATGATATAGGAAGTTAAAGTCAGGAAAAGAAAGAAGGAAATTGCCAGGGGTCAAATCATCAGATTTTTGTAACATCTATTCTGAAACAGTTTTACCCAGTACAGTATTCCCTCTTACTGCAATATTCCTTTCCTATTTTCCATGCCAATATACACTCTATGTGAAAAAAAATTAGTGTACCTTCAAGTAAGAACAGAGAGGAGTTAATATAACCATGATGGTCTAGAATCATCAGAAACACTAGGGTTCCTTTCTCTTCCCTGCCTATATAATGGCTTAATGGACAAAAACAGTTTTAGGGAAGTTACGCTTAATTATTTGGGTTAATTAAATCGTGTTCCTTCAATTTCATGTATATTAAAGAAGAAACAATCCTACAGTTTTAACTGTAACAGTAATAGTACTTGCTAAGGTGTAATCAGTGTGTGTACAATGGTACAGTAGTCCTCCCTTATCTGTGGTTTTGCATTCTGTGGTTCCTTTATATCCCGGTCAGCTGTGGTTTAAAAGTATTAATTTGAAAATTCAAAAAATAAGGAATTAATAAGTTTTAAATTATGTGCTATGCTCTGAGTGCCCTGATGAAATCTTTTGCTGTCCCACCCTTTTCTGTCTGGGTTGTGAATCACTCTTGTCTAGTGCATCCACAGTGTATCTGCTACCTACGCATTAGTCACTTAGGAGCCATCTTGGTTGGCAGATCTACTGTCAGAGTATCATCGTGCCTATGTTTATACAGCTGTCAAGTAATAGCCTGATGCTTTGTCACAATGCCTATGTCAGTCACCTCCCTTCATTTCATTGTGTTGGTACTGTATGATTTTGCAATGTCACAGAAAGAAGGGTGAGTGCTGCACAGTGATGCATTGGGCAGGGTAGGGGGAGAGAAAAAGTACATTCACAAAATTTTTATTATGACATATTGTTATATTTATTGTTAGTTATTGCTGTTAAACTCTTATTGTACTTAATTTATAATTAAACATTGTCTTATGTATGTATACATAAGAACAGTATACATAGGATTCGGCACTATGCTGTTTCAGGCGTCCACTGATGATCTCAAACATAATCCCTTTACTGTGCCCTGTTTTAATTTATAAGATGTAGAGCAGGAGTCAGAATAAATATGTTCTTAAGTCCTGATGAATAAAAAACATAGTTATCTTGAAACTTATGATCATCCCCATACTTGGCTTTCTGAATCACTGTAAAGGCACTAGGCCTGGCTGCCTACCTCAATCCAGGCCTCTTTAAAGAAGTTCAGGTCTCTGATGTAGTCCCCAGATCTGCTTTCCAGGGTGCTGAGATTAGGGAGCAATGGCCTTTGATTCCTTTTAACATGCAAATGATAATGTACCTCTTTGCGTGAGTCCTAAGTATTCTCTTTACAAGGATGGTTAATGGACAATTACTTGCAGACAATCACTTGTGATGCCAACCTTCTTTCCCATCTTTCCTGAGGAACTCTAACCAGATGAGCCACCCAACAGGTGTTAGAGACCCTTGCTTTAGCTATGCTCTAGGACAGTTTTCTTCTTTCTCTGTCTTTCCTATATCTTTGTTATCGGTTAGGAATGCTTCAAATAAAACCCCCCTTTTGGGTTTGCCAGTGGATGTGTATGAGTGGTACTGATTCCAGGGGAAAAAAGGGTTTTGGCAAATCATCACTATCAATATTATTTAGTGAAAACCTACACTGGATGCAATAGGAGGAAAGATGTAAATATGATATAACTGTGTACCTTTTAATCCAGAATGTTTAAATATTTAACACTATCACCATGCAGTAATATTACAGTAGTCCTAGAAATCAGATGACTGCCCCAGGCCCACTAAAACACACACACACACACACACACCCCTCCTAAAACCACCTGGCTGAATGAGACAAAAAAGAAGTGTTGTCTAGTTTCCTGACTTTAAAGAACTATGCAATGAAAAAAAAGCAATTTCAAAATTAAATATTTTCCTTTCAAGTCAAAAGCAGATTTCATTTGTTGATTCATCAAATATCTACGGGGACCCACCAGAAAGGCCAGCATTGCATGGGTTCAGTGTCCCAGCTCTGGTGTCGGACAGAATTCCATCTCTGCCATTTACTAGCTTACCGTCCTTGGATGAATTACTTACCTCTGTGTGCCTTATATGTTTCCCCCATCTGTAGAATGGATACAAACATTAGAATTTCTCAAAGGGTCGACACAGAATTAAATAAGATAATGTATGTATAGAGTTTAAGAGTGTTTGATACCATGTTAATATATTTAACCTTAATTATCTTTTGGCACCACGGTTAACGTCGAATATATTGAAGGACACTGAGACACCGTTAAAGTGAAACAATACGTCACTAAATTAAATTCTACTCCAGTGCATCCTGTATCTGTAAACAGGGGGATAGGAAAAGAGATAATCAGAGTTGTCGGAACTCCAACACGGATGCAGGACTAGTCTCTTTGCATTCTCCTAGGTGACTTAACACAGTGTTAACAACTTGCAAACGGACGGGCGCCTCATATTTAAGTGGTCATCTTCAAAGATCCGCAGGAGCTCCAGGCCTGGGTCTCTGCGAACTCTAAGCACCCCGCCCCACCCGGGTTATCTCCAAAACGTGCGCCTCTAGGGTTACCCAGAGGTTCTCCAGGCTGACGCCCCTGCCGGGCTAGGCTCCAGTCCTTGGATCTTCTGCCCCTGGAGCGCCTCCCCGACAGCACCCGCCGAGCGCGAGGAGGGGGCCCAGCTCCCCGCCCTGCTGGGCCCGGGCCGCCACTGCGCATGTTCCTCTCGCGCCGTGGGGTGCGCGGGTCGGGAGGCGGGCGCCGGGCGCGGATCCCGCGGGGCTGGGCGCCTGGGCCTGACGCCGGCCACGCAGCGGCGGGAGAGCGGACACCCGGTCGGCGGCGTCCTGGAGACTCCGGCGAGATGGAAGCTGCGGCGCCGGCGGCGGCCGAGGCGGCGGGGCGCGAGGAACTAGGTGGGTGTTGGGTGCGGGCAGGGCGCGGGCGGAGGTGGGCGCGGGCCCCGCGTGTCCGCTGGAGGCGCCCCCGCTGCCCTTGCGGATGGAGGCCCCTCGCCCAGTCCTCGGCATCCGGGTTGGAGCTGTTTTCAGCGGACAGAAATTCGTGGGCGGGTGTGTGGACGCCTGGTGCGGGTCGGAAATTAAGAACCCACAGAGCGCAGCTCCCCGTACGTTTGGGGTGAGTGCTTACTGACCGACCCCGGGGCCAGCGCGCCCTCCGGAACCGGCTGACTGACCAGGAGGGGACCCCAGCCGGGGCCTGCGAAGGGCGTTGTGGGGTGCGTGTGTGTTGAAGGCGGGGAGGCGCGCCGGGTGTACACGTCAAAGCCCGGCGAGAGCCTGCGCGGTGCCTTTCTTGCTTTTCCCTAGTGATGCTTTAAGGAAGTTGTCATTGTTCTGGTTTGCAAACGCGGGCAG
This sequence comes from Aplodontia rufa, assembly GCA_004027875.1. Lineage (NCBI taxonomy): Eukaryota > Metazoa > Chordata > Mammalia > Rodentia > Aplodontiidae > Aplodontia > Aplodontia rufa. The sequence goes on along the minus strand of PVKS010031497.1, from coordinate 4,098 downwards.
CTCTTTTAGAGTCTTCAGGTACATCTTTATTTACCCCTTGCTGCCCAAGGACTTCAAATGGAAGATGCTAAACAAAACGAAGAACCAGAGACCTGTAGCTGTCACTTGGCAGAATTTGTGTACCCGCTGTCCTCTGGTCTGTTCTCTTCCCTTCGCTCTGAACGTTTGTTTATTGTCCAAAAGAAAATAAAAGTAGTGATGGAGTGCTAAAATGATTGTCTTTCAGTTACATGTAATATACTTTGGGATGTTTCTAATTACACGTCAAATGATTAAATGCAATCTTCAAGAAAGAGGTTGAATTAAACTGGGCACGGTGGCTTGCGCCTGTAATCCCAGCGGTGCTAGAGGCTGAGACAGGAGGATTGCAAGTTCAAACCAGCCTCAGCAATTTATCGAGGCCCCTAAAGAACTTACTGAGACAGTGACTCAAAATAAAAGATATAAAAGACTGAGTATATAGCTCAGTGTTTAAGTGCCTCTGAGTTCAATCCCTGGTACCAAAAAAAAAAAAAAAAAAAGGTTGAATTGAAAAATACTTTTTTATAACCAACCAATAGGCTGACAATAGGCCGATGAGGCAGATGTTCCTGCAATGATGGGGAGAACACTTTGCAGATGGTTTATTCATAGTAACTGCAGAAACAATAAACTCAACATTTCATTGAGTGTTTACTGTGTACAAGCAGTGTGCCAAGTGCTTTATTTATGCACCGTCCTAGATAGTTTCCTGAAACAAGCTCTATTATTATCCTCCTTTTGCAGACATCATAATTTTAAGATCATTAATGGCAAAACTCAGATACAAACCCAGGTTTATCTGTTTTAAATTCAATAATAACTTGTCTTAGTGAAGAGGTGAAAAAATGGGCATTCTGATGCATCATTGGTAAGAGCCAAATAATGTGTTTATCCTTAAAAAATGTACAGAGTTTTCTCCCAGCAATTTTACTTCTAGAATATTTCCTGAGGAAATAAGTATTAATAAATATATCAAGGCTCAAGGAAGTGGCACATGCCTTGTAATCCCAGCAATTTAGGAGGCCAAGGCAGGAGGATCACAAGTTCAAGGCCAGTCTCAGCAAATTTAGTGAAACCCTGAGCAAGGTAGCAAGAACCTGTATCAAAATAAAAAAAATAAAAAGGATTGAGAATGTAGTTCAGTGATAAGGATTCTCTGTTTTCATTGCCCAGTTAAAAAAGTGTATATATGATATATCAAGAGATTTTATTTACAGTATTTGTAGTAGATAAAAGCTGGTAACTATCTAAATATCCAATTAAAGGAAATTAGTTGGGTAAATTGTGATTTAACCATAATAATGCTTTGCTGTCTTTGCCCTGCCAGTAAAAGTAGTAAGGAGAAATGTTCACTATGTACATATTTATTAACTGAGAAAAAGGTTTCAGATTTTTTCAGTTATTTTTAAAAGTTATGTGTGTTCATTAATTCACCATACTTATTGAGCTTCTCCTGGGGACTTTGAATACATTGTGAATAAAAAAAGAAGAAGATTCTTGCACTCATGAGTTTGTATTTAGTAAGGAGGAGCAGACAATAAGCAGCAAAGCCAATTATCAGTTAATTACATAGTGTAGGTGAAAAGTGCTTGGAAAAAATGAATGAGATGCGGGAAATCAGGAGTGAGGGTGGGCACTGGTAAGTTTACAGTTACCTGATCTGACTCAAGTTTTAAAAGAAGTGCATCAGTTGCTGTGTGAAGATTTGACTGTAAGAGGGCAAAAGTTAAACCAGGAGATTATTTCAGTGATTCAGAAACCATACATGCCTGCCCTTCTGAGTACTATGGTAGCAGCAGTTGAGATGGAGAAAAATGGTTAGTCTTTGGATTTCTTGAAAGTCGAACCAGCATGGTTTCCTAAGAGGTTGGATGAAGGTTGAGAATGAAACAGAAGAGACTGGGATGATTCCAGGGACCTGAGTATCTAGAAGAATGAAATGACCATCAATTGAGATGTTATGGTGGTTTTATAACGTGTCTCCAGATTCCTTGATGTTTCTGTTTAAGAGGAGGAATTTAATTTCTTTCCCTTCGAGTATGCACTGGACATAATAATTTTCTTCTAAGGAACAAGTAGAAGAGCTGATATATGACTTCAGTCTTAGGCTGTAAAAGGCCTTGTACCTACCTCTTTGCTGTCTCGTTTAGGCTTATTCACTTAGGTGTAGCCATTTTCTATGTTGTGAGGACAATGGAACAGGAAAGGTCAATGTTGCATGGAACTGAGGCCTCCCAGCAACAGCCAAAAATTTGTTGTAAAGCTGTAGGTAACTAGTACAGATGGATAAAGTCACAGGAAGAGCAGTTTGGGGAAGATGAGTTAAGTTTGGAGGATAAAAAGTTTGAGATGTCTGTTTAGACATAAAAGTATAAATTTTGAGTAGGCAATTATAGTTATATCTAGAATTACTGAGAGGTCTGCTCTGGAGATAGAAATTTGGAAGTTACTAGCATATAGGTAGTACTTAAAATCATGGGAGAGTGTGCATGTATTTTGTGTGTGTGTGCACATATACTCTAAAACGTTAACAGTGGTAATTTTTGGTGGTGAAATTATTTTTAATTTAAAAATGCATGTTTCTGATTTCCTACCATGAGCAATAACTTTGAAAAAGAATTTCAAAAATGGAGATATATATATATCTCCATTTTATACATACACACACACATACACATATACACACAAAGCATTGGTAGAGATGTTCAGGTACAGTTTCCTCCAGCTTGAGCTCTAAACTATGTTTCAAAGGTCATGGGGACATCTGGAAGGTTCTGGAAGGTTGCATGTTTTGCATATTTTTTCCACTACAGAAATGAAAAGTTACTCTTCCCAGTTTATACCTACATAGGAGTTTAGAGGTGGCAACATTATGCTAGTCTTTAAAAAGAAATTATTTGTACTTTCTTTTTGTTTGTCCATTGCTAGAATGTAAGGGATTTGCTTTATTTTTGCTATTACAATAAAAATTGTGCAAATTTTTTACTTTTTTCTTATTTTTTACATTTTTCAGAGAAAGAAAAGGACACTCATTATTCCATTGTTCATTATATATTTGCTAACATATTCACATTTTGGTATGTTTTCTTTCCTTCATTTCTATTTCACTTTAAGAAATTATTGCACCCACACTGGGAATACATGGCTTTTTCCCATTCAGGATATGATGATATACTTTTCCCTGTTATGTACTTCATAAGCATAATTTAATGTCAATGTGATACTTTATAAAGTGGATTAACTTAGTTGATTTGGCAATTTTCTGATTTTGTACTTTTAGTTTATTTGCAGTTTTCAGAATTTGCAGTGTTTCAGTTAACATTTTTGTGCAGAAATTCTTATCTTTATTGCTAGGTTGCCAGAAGTGGGGTTACTAGGTAAAAAAGTAATAAACATTTTAAGATTTTTTATTAGATGTATATAGAGAGACAATTGAGGGGGAAACATTATCAAAACATCAGTAACCAATGTATATATACTTTGTTATCCAGGGATAATGCCAAAAACATGGATGACCACCTTGGGTTTCACCTGTTGCTGTTTCCCCAAGAAGAACTCTTGTGTTAAATGGGTATCTCATGGAGGAATGATATCTGCTTCTGAGATGGTTTCCCCATATTCCCACTCTCCAGTCTCCTAGGAGTTCTTCAAACACCCTCCCCCACATCCCCCTCCCTACGCCTCCAAGTATCCTAAGGAGCCATCCCCCTATTACGCTGACAGTCATACAATTTGAAGTTATTGTTAGGTTAGCCGTCTAACCTCCTGCTTCCCCATGTATTCTAGCTTCCACAGATGAGAGAAACCATTCGGCCCTTTAGTCTCTGAGATTGGGATACTTCACTTAGCATAATTCTTTCCATCTCCATCCATTTGATATCAAAAGCCATAATATTGTCTTCTCTAATGGCCGAATAGTATTCCATTGTAAATATGTACCAAAGCTTTTGTATCCACTCGTTGAGTGAGGGGCATCTGGGTTGGTTCCATAATCTAGCTATAGTAAATTGAGCTACTATAAATGTTGATGAAGCCACATCACTATAATACGCTGATTCTAACTCTTTTGGGAAAATA
>PVKS010031496.1:12436-23486 GCA_004027875.1 Aplodontia rufa | reverse complement strand
GGGGTGGGGCAACCTTTGGGCAGAGCATGCTAGAATGTCTTAGAGCCAGGGGTAACTCGGGGTATGGCATGTTGGGGCACGATGGGCCCTGGCTGGTGACTAAGAAACTGGGTGTCAAGGACTGGGTCAAGGAAAGGCTTTTGAACTTATGAAGGCGCAACTGCAGGCAGGACTGGCCTCGGGAAAAACAAAGGATCCGAGGTGGCTCCTAAAACTCGGTGGTGAAGGGGCAGGTCTGGGATTCTCACTCAGGAATACATAGTCAGCTGTAGCCACTGGAGAGAGGAAGGCACAGAGTGAGGAAAAGGGAACTCCAGAATACCTAACCCCCTTCTCTCCCCTCACCCAGGGATTACTAGGAAAATGGGATGGCGGGGGGTGCAGAGTTCTGAGCTACACAGTACTACACAGTAGCTGCACAGCTACTCAGTGTTGAACAACTGAGTCTCACCAAGGACCCCTACCCTAGGATGCAGGTTCTTACCTCCTGGATGTTCACCTGGATTTGTCCACTGCCATCTTTGTCAAGAGATTTGAAGGCACCTGGAGGAGAAAAGAAAGGATGTTTTTATTTTGGGTGTGGGGAGTTAGGATAACAATATACTATTAAATGGAACAATGATGAAAAAGTAATAGCACTTCATTGAGCATTTACTCTGTGCCAAGCACATTATTAACTCATCGAATCTAACTGTGAGATAAGTGTCATTTTTGGTCCTGGAGATTAAGCCCAGAGGCACTATACTGAGTTATCTATATCCCAAATCCTTTTTTTTTTCCTTCTCATTTTGAGGGACTCCCTATATTACCGAGGTTAGCCTGGAACTTGCGATCCTCCTACCTCAGTCTCCCCAATCATGTACCATCGTGTCCAGTGATTGTCATTTAAAAATGAAATACAACCAGGCGCAGCTTGGAAGGCTAAGGCAGGAGGATCACAAGTTCAAAAGCCAGCAACTTAGCAAGACCCTGTCTAAATAAATAAATAAATAAATAATTTTAAAAAAAAGTCTAGGGATGTGGCTCAGCAGTGGTTAGTGGTTAAGCACTCCTGGGTTCCATCCCTGGAGCCAAAAATAAAAAAATAAAAAATAATAAAAAAAATGAGATACCGAGAAGTGAAGTAACGTGCTCCAGGTCACAAAACAAGAAAGGGAAGAAACTGGGACTGGAATCCCAAGTCTCCCAGTGACATTTATGCTCCATTCTTTCCATTCCCAACCCAAACAGGATATTGGGAAGGCTCTGCAGACTACAATTCCTACCCCTAGAGTCTGGTGTGATTCCCACTGCTGAAACTGACTCTAGGTACCCCCTCTCTGGTCAAGCTGATGCAAAGAGGTGCCTGTACTGTCTTCCTCTCACAGCAGTTACCACTCAGACATCAACACATATGGTGTCTTGGACACTGTACTCATTGCAGATACCACTGGTCTTTTTGTTTATTTATTTATTGTTAGAGAGGACAGTGAGAGAAAGAGAGAGACAGAGAGAATCTATTTTTATTCAGTTTTTTTCACATGGCCCTCATTGCTCCGACACTTAGTTGTGTACATGGTCCTGGGGTTGAACCCGTGTACTTGCGCATGTCGGGCAAGCACCATAACTGCCGAGCCACCGCTCTAGCCCCACCACTGGTCATTTCCTGGGCCTTCTCTCTCTCCCTCTTTTTTTTGGAACTGGAGACTGAACCCAGGGGCTCTGTACCACTGAAATGAACTATACTTCCAGTCTTTTATATTTTATTTTGAGACAGGGTCTTGCTAAGTTGCCCAGGCTGGTCTCGAACTTGTGATCCTCCTGCCTCAGTCATCTGAGTATCTGGGATTACTGGTGATGGATATGGAAAATTATCAGAAGCCACTCAGCCAGGCAGCAAATTCCTTACTCACTGTTTCGAAATCTACAGACCTGGGACCTCATCAGAGGTTTCCCCACCCTACTGAAAAACCCAGTTTAACCAGAAAACTTGCACCTTGGTCCCCTCCCCCTCGTTCCCTTTATATCTACCCCAATCTGTAAGCAGCAGGTGGGTCCCAGGCTCCACTGGGCTCCCCTCTGCAGGTTTCTCCCAATAAACCTGTGTTACTGTTGACCTGCTGCTCTCCTTTATCTTTATTTCCTTACTTTTTGTCTCTTTCCTTACAACAGGTATGCACCCCTGGCTTGGATTGAACCCAGGAGTGCTTAACCATTGAGCTATATCTCCAGCCCTTTATTTTTTTTATTTTGAGACAGGGTCTCATTAAGTGGCTGAGGGCCTCACTAAGTTGCTGAGGCTGGCTTTGAACTTGCGATCCACTTGCCTCAGCCTCCCAAGTCTTACAGGCGTGCACTACCATGCTCAGCTTCTATCAATTCTTAATACATTGTCCAATCTAAGCTCTTAGGAGGCCAAAGAGGTAACTACACTGTGTCTTCTCCCTCACAGCGGTGACCACTCAGACATCTATATACATGGTGTCTTGTTCTAAGCCAAACCTGAGCCTGTCCCTCTGCTGCCTAGAACTTGTCAAGGCTCTCCAAAGCCACTGCTAGAGCCTGAGCACCCCTGGAGTCCGCATTCACAGCCCTGCTCATCGTTCCTGCCTCCTCTCATCCTGTTTAGCTCAGATCTCAGACAGACCCTGCCTCAAAATCTGACGCTCCAACTCCCTAGCTGAATGGCTACAATTCACACACACAGATTTGCCTCCCTGAACTCTAGGTTCCTCCTCCATAAAATAGGGACAATAATTTCTGCTTCTCCAGGATGTCTTAAGTATTCAGTATATTAATGCTCATAAAAAGCTGGGGGTGGGGGCTGGAGCGGTGGCCCGTCAGTTTTGGTGCTTGCCTGGCATGTGTAAGGACACGAGTTCGAACCCCAGCACCACGTGTACACAACTAAGTGTTGCAGCAATGAAAACCAGGTGAAAAACTAAATAAAACTGATTCTCTCTCTCTCTCTCTCATTGTCCCTTTTTTTTAAAAAAGCTGCCCGTGTAGCTCAGTGGTAGAGCACAGGCTTAATGTCTAGTCCCTACTCCCTGCGACGCTCCCAGCCCTGTGCCTTCTCATCCACCCCCTCTTCAGCATCCTTTGAACCAAGAGATCATCAAAAAAAGCACCAAAAGCACCATTTTCTCTCCCTTCAAGGCCTGCACACAGACTGCTTCCTTGGCTGGCAACATGGCTCCCTGCACCCTCACTAGGTTCATTTCTCCTCATCCCTCATGTCTCAAGTCACATGTGCCCTCCTCCACAGAGACCTCCCGGACCTCATTCTGCACAGCCCCTCCCAGCATTCCCCAGGCACAATCTGACTGCACTCTCCCCTGCCACTCTGACAAGGCTCCCCTATCCCAGCAGTGCCACACTCAACTGTCACTCCTTGGTGGTTTGCTAGTGGACTGTAAGCTCTGTAAGGGGAGGAGTTGGGGTGGGGTTATTTCCGTCACTGTGATGCCCCTAGCACTGCCCACCTGAAGGTCAGGTTTAGAGGAAACTTTGGACAGTGGAGCTTGAACAAATCCCTGCCTGGGAAGAGAGCCGAAGTGTACTCACGGAACATGGCGTCCAGCCTGACCAAGCAGCTGATGAAGTTGTCAAAATCCATGCTCCCTCTTTCATCAGAGTAGCGCCGGATGATCATGTTGTAGAGATGCTCATTCAGATGGAACCCTGAGAACAGTTTGGTCTCTTAGGTATGGAGGCCACATGGCCAACTGACTCTAACTCCCAGGTTCAGGCACCAGCAATCCTACCCCCAGCCCCACCACGTCCCCACCAGTCCCACCTGCAGCCTCAAAGGCCCCTGGGAGTTCATTGCTGCAGATTGTCCCTGATCGGTCCACGTCAAACCGTTTATATATGGCCTGTGGGGACAGGATAGGGTCTGACTCAGCATCACGGGGCATGGTGCTTCCATGGCTTGGAGGTCTTGGGTGCTAGGAATTTCAGAGGCTACCACTCACCTGCCACTTTTTTATGTTGTTCCACAGATACTTAAATTCCTCGAAGCCCAGCTTGCCTGTGGTGTCACTCTAGCAGGAGGTTAAGAACACTGACTGTACACAGACATGCATACAATATGTACTAGGTATATGACAATATCACCAACTGGGGAACCTGGGCTAAAATCCCAGCTGTCCCATTCAACACCCATCCCACTGAGGGGGTTTTATTTTTCATTTTATTATCTACATTTTTTCCCCTCTTCCTTCTTTCTTTTCCTTTTTCTTTCTTTCTTTCTTTCTTTCTTTTTTTGGGTGTGTGCGTGTGTGTGTATGGTACTGAGAATTGAACCCAGGGGCACTTTACCACTGAGCTGTTTCTCTAACCAACACTTTGTATTTTTTTATTTTGAGACAGGGTCTCACTAGATTGCAGAGGTTCGCCTCCAACTTGTGATTCTCCTGTCTCAGCCTCCCAAGTTGTTGGGATAACTGATGTACAACACCAAACCAGGCTATCTACACATATATCTAAACCAAGATTCTCTTTAAACAAAACCACGGGAATTTATATTATGCTTCTTCAACTACAAATTCTTTTTTTTTTCTTTCCCTTTCTGAAACTGAGGATCAAACCCAGGGCTTTGCATATGTGAGGCAAGCACTTTACCACTGAGCTACATCCCAGCTCTCAACTACAAATTCTTCCCTTAAAAAGAATTAAGTCCTAGACAGGCAAAGTGGCGCACGCCTGTAATCCCAATAACTCAGGAGGCTGAGACAGGAGAATCACGAGTTCAAAGCCAGCCTTAGCAAAAGAGTGAGGTCTTAAGCAACTGAGTGAGACCCTGTCTCAAAATTAAATATATACAAAGGGCTGGGGATGTGGCTCAGTGGTTAAGTACCCCGTGTTCAATTCCGGGTATTAAAAAAAAAAGGATTAAGTCCTCATTTATATATATGATTGATACCATGCTCTGATATGTCAGATCAGGGTCTGTGAGGTTGAAGGTTAGAGTCCAGAAATCACAGCCACCCCAGCACCTATGCCTTTCAAGCCTCATATGTACTATGCAAGTGCTTTACCACTGAGATCCATCCTCAGTCCCCCTGCCCTGCCCAATCTTTCCCCCTTAGTGCTGGGATCAAACTCAGGATGACAGGCAAGCAAGTGCTCAACCACTGAGCCACATCCTAAGCCCTTTTAATTTTATTTTAAGACAGAGTCTAAAAAAAAAAAAAAGAAATTAAAAAAAGGAAGAGTCTAAGTAGTCCAGGCTAGCTAAACTTGCTCTTGTGATATTCCTGCTCTAGCCTCCTGAATCATTGGGATTATAAGTGTGTGCCACTGTGCCTGGTCTAGAAAATTCTAGATAGTAACTCAATTTCATAAATGTTAGGACATGTAAAAACCAGGAGTGTCGCTGGGCACAGTGGTGCAGGCCTTTAATCCCAGCAACTCAGGAGCCTGAGGCAGGAGGATCACAACTTCAAAGCAGCCTCCGCAATTTAGTGAGGCCCTAAGCAATTGAGTGAGGCCCTGTCTCAAAAAATTAAAAAAGGGCTGGGATTATAGCCCAGTGATAAAGTGCCCCTGGGTTCAATGCCCAGTACCAAAAACAAAAAATAAAAAAACAGGAGTGTTGGGGCTGGAGCAGTGGCTTGGTAGTTACAGCGTTTGCCTGGAGTGCACAAGGACCCAGGTTCGAACTCCAGCACTACCTACACAACGAAATGTTGGAGCAAAGGAAGCCACATGAAAAACTAAAAAAAAACCCTGATTCTCTCTCTCTCACTATCCCCTGTCTCTCTCTTTTAAAGGAATATCTTAAAATTCTAAAATTTTAAGGACATAGTTATAACAAGTACCTGTTAAGAATGTAGCACAGGGGGCTGAGCAGTTACGGCACTTGCTTGGCATGCTCGAGTATGTGAGTTCAAAGCCCAGCACCACGTACACAACAAAGTCTTACAGCAATGAAAGCCCCATGAAAAACTAAATAAAATCGATTCTTTCTCTCACTGTCCCTCTCTCTTTAAGAAAAAAAAAAAAGTAGTTTAGTGGCAGAGCACTTGCCAACCATGTATAAGGCCCTAGGTTCATTCCTTAGTACCGTACAAAAAAACAAACAACTGAATGAAATATTGATATAAAACCCTTAGCTCAGGGCCTGCCATCTAACAAATTCTCACTAAATAAGAATAAAGGCTAAGGCTTATCAAGTTACTTAGAACGTTGTAGATATTGTGGTAAGCTATTCAGGAATATCACTTTTCTCACTAAATCCTCAGGATACCAGCCCAACCTGGATTACTTCCAGAGAAGAAAATAGATTCAAAGCTGAAAAATCTAGGGGCTGGAGTGGTAGCTCAATGTTGGGAGTGCTTGGCTGGCATGTGTGAGGACCCAGGTTCCAACCCCAGCAACCACATACTACACAATTAAGTGTCAGAGAACAAAGGCCAGATGAAAAGTAAAATTAACTCTCTTTCCCTTTAAAATAAAAGCTGAAAAAATCTGAGTAAGATCACAGTAACAGCTGATATGTATAGACTACTAAATCTTTTGCATGTAACTCATGTCAAGTTACCACTTGTTTGTTTGTTTTTTTTTTTTTTGGTAGTAGGGATTGAACTCATCATGGGAGGCTTTCCATCCCCTGTCCTTTATTTTTTTTTTTTTTTAATTTTGAGTCAGGGTCTCCCTAAATAGCTGAGGCTGGTCTTCAGTTTACAATGTATCTGCTTCAGCCTCCGGAATAGCTGGGATTACAGATATGGACCACTGTACCTGGCCACTTGTCCCATTTTACAGACAGGGAAACTGAGACATAGAGAGGATCAGTAAGCTTGGACCCTGTGGAATATATGTGTGATCATGACATGTATATCTATACTGTCCTATGTTCCAGGTGTACACATACTTAAGATGAGCTAATGACTGGCCCATGTATAGTCATGTTTTTTTTTTTTTAAAGAATTAAGTATTAAGATACTTTATTTTTTTAGAGAGAAGGAGAGAGAGAGAGAGAGAGAGAATCAATTTTTATTGAGTTTTTCACATGGCTTTTGTTGCTCCGACACTTACTTCTGTACGTGGGTGCTGGGGTTTGAACCCATGTACTTACACATGCCAGGCAAGCGCCGTAACCTCTGAGCCACCACTCCAGTCCCTAGTCATGGTTTTCTTGTTTGTTTGTTTGCTGTTACTGTTGTTTTTTTGTGGTGCTAGGGGTTGAATCCAGGGCCTCATGTTCGGTAGGCAAACATTATACCACTGAGTTACATCCCGAAGCATGTTCCTTCATATACCACATTATACAGGTGTGCTCTTAGATATGTGTTGTGAATTTATGTACATGTGGGTGTTATAAGTTTGGATACTCAAGCCCAAAAGACCTGAGTCCAACCCAGGGGTGTTCAACCACTGAGCCACATCCCCAGCCCTTTTTATTTTTTATTTTGACATAGGGTCTCGCTAAGTTGCATAGTGCCTTACAAAGTGAACTTGCAATTCTCCTGCCTCAGCCTCCTGAGCTGCTGGGATTACAGGTGTGCACCATAGTGCTTGGCTCCATTTACACTTTTTTTTTTTTCTTTTCTTTTTTTGGTACTGGGGATTACACTCAGGGGTATTTAACCACTGAGCCACATCCCCATCCCTTATTTTGACACAGGGTCTTACTAAGTTGCTGAGGGCCTTCCTAAATTGCTGAGGCTGGCTTTTAACTTGTGATCCTCCTGCCTCAGCCTTCTGAGTCACTGGAATTACAGGAGTGTGCCACCATGCCTGGTCCATTTACTCTTATTTATAATTTCAGACAAATGACCACTTCTCTTTGAGACTCAGTTTCTGTACTTATAAAATGTAACATAATAATTTGCCTGTCCATCAGGGTGTCTATGAAGGTAGACCATTAACCTAAGTAAAGTGAAAGTTGTGCCAGCTAATGTTATTCATTGTTCTGTCTCCAGGTGGGTGTGCTTTCTGATATATGCATGATCTTATCTTTGGGTATAAAAGCTAGACCCTGCTAACACAAACGTACTCTGAGAAAAATCCCCTTAAGCCGGGCCTGGAGATGCACACCTATAATCTCAGCAATTCAGGAGGCTGAGGCAAGAGGATTATAAATTCAAGGCCAGCCTCAGCAACCTAGTGAGGCCATAAGGAACTTAAGCAAGACCCTGTCTCAAAATAGAAATAAAAAAGGCTGGGAATATAGCTCAGTGGTTAAGCATACCTGGGTTCAGTAAAGAAAGTAAGAGAGAGAGAGAGCAGAAAAAAGAGAAAAAAATAAACTCCCTCTTCACCCAGGGCCTCCCTAGATTGCACTGAAAAGGATACATCCATCACAGCCACCATGCTGCGACATGTGTCAATGCCAAAACCATCAGTTTTCAAATCCGGATCTGTGGGGGGGGGGGGGCAGGTTGAAGGTCAGAGGCCAGAGATCACACCTGGCCACACCAGCACCTATGCCTCTAAACCTGCCCCACGCTTTGACCCTAGATACTCACGTCGGGTCACAATCTTGTTGAGGATGTTCATGAGTTCTGTGGCACTGACCTCCATATCCTATGGCCAGAAATTGGGGGCCAGTCAGGGGAGACTAAAAAGGGTCTGGAAGGGTTATGAAGGAGAACGGGACTTGGGGCATCATCACAGTCAAATATATGTGTACAAGAGCAGTCCAAGGGAAGACATGGAATAATTAGGACAGAGCCAGGGTGCCCAGGTTACTTACATCTCCAGCCAGCTGGGCAAAGAGTTTCCGGAACTGCCGGACCTCTTCACTCTCGTTGGCCTCAATATTGGAGTAATGGGTGCGTGGGGGCTGCAGAGGGAAGAGATCTCAGAGCAGATACGGGTTAGGGTGCCTTGGCTCCCTACTCCCAAGCCCTGCAGGTGAGAAAGTGAGTGGGTCAGGCAGTCTGAAGATGAAAGGAATAAGGGGTGGTCAGTATACACTGTACGGGAAGTACATGTGGAACATGGCAGGGCTCAAACCCATGGTTAAGTTTGGGGACATGTCAAGGGAGACTTAATGGCGGAAGAATTTCATAAGAGGGTGGGGGAGGCTTATTTATAGGCACAAGGATATAAAACGCCTGGAGGAGGGATCTCTGGTCGTGGAGGGCCGCTTACCGGAGGTTCTGGGTTGTACTGCGCAGCCGCCTCGCTAAGAGGAGACAAGGAGGAGTTAGTGCTAGGGGGCGGGGCCTCCAACTGGCAGTACCCTCAGAATCTTGTCTTCCACCGGTCTTACCTGGTCCCTTCACTCATCAGTCTCAATTCCCATGGCCCTCATCCTGCCTCTCCTCACTCCACTGGGTCAAGCACACCCCACAGTACCACCCCCGTGGTAGAATCCATTCCTGCCAAGGCCCATCCGTCCAATGGCAGATGTCAGACTCATCTTGGCCCCACTCAAAAAGGCCCTGTCCCAGCTTCCCAGGGCTTAATCTTCCTAGGTTTTCCCAACACCCTAACCCAGCTCCATTAGTTCCAACCTCTTCTAGGCTTCTTGGATGAAGGCTAAATAGGCATCAACAGACAACTTGCCCTACCCCACCAGGGCACTCTTCTGTAAGAATGCAACCAGTTCCCAAAAAGGCCCAGCTCCTTCTGGGCCACTTCCCCTATCCCATTAGGCCTTGGCCTCTCCAGGGCCCACTAACTCACCTGGGGCAGCAGATTTTACCTATGTCAAGTACCGCCCCCATTAAGTTTCATGCGGACTCATTGGCTTTCCCCCTAGAACGTTAATCTCAAGATTAGCCAATGAAGGCAGAGCCCACTCCATTAAGCCCCACCCCCAAAGGTGGACAAACCCCTCAGAGCCCACATTTATTTATTGACTCCTCCCAAGGGGCCCACGCCCATGTCAAGCCCAGCCCCCAAGGACTGACATCAGCCTCTTTGGGGTCCTTCATCTAGGCCAGCCGCCAGGTCAGTCTCCAGGTCAAAACCCTTGTACCCTTGTTGGACACCGCCCCTCCAGGCCCCGCCTCACCTGATGGCGCTGATGACTCCGCCCAAGATGCGCATCGCGGTTCCACCGCCTCCGCCGCCACCCCCTACCCCTAGTCCGCCCCCGCCGCCACCGCCGCCCCCCGCGCCGCTGATGAGGCCTCCGAGCACATTGCCCAGGCCCCCGCCCAGGCCCCCGCCTCCGCCGCCGCCACCGCCGCCCTTCAGGAACGAGTTAACCAGGAACATGGCTGCGACTCTTGACCCCTGCAGGGGAAAAGGGAGTTAGGTAGCTGCCTCGCCCCGGAGTCGGCCCTCTCCCACAAAAATACGCATTTCCGGCAGCAGGACGTAGGGGAAGAACCTGCGGCCTCGAGTGGGGGCACATCCTGCTGCTAGGGGTCTTGGCCTCGGATAGAGGGAGGTCTTTGGGTGGCTGGGGTAGGGAGGAAGGATCAGGTTTGAAACTCCCTAGGTCTAAAAGCTACCTGTCGAGCTTGAGTGCATGTATAAGCATCGTTGAGGGTTTGAGGGCAGGTCTGCTGAGGGCTCTCCAGATGGGGTCCCCATGTGTAAGGCGTACCAGACGTGTCTGGGCGCTCGAATCTGCGGGCCTGAGCCCCAGAAATTAACTTGGGGCGAGTCGAGCTCGCAGATCGGAGATCTTCGGTCTGGAGGCCCCCGGGGCGGGGTTTAGGAAATGTCACCGCTGGGTCTCAGGGTTCCCGTCCAAACTCGTAGCTATGGTCCTAGGGGCCTGGGATAACTAGATCTCAACTGAAACTGGGGGCATGGATCTAGGATTGTAGTTCTGGACGCCCCCAGGAGGAATTTACGAGGTGCATCGCAAATGGTCTCGTATTTTAGATCATGAGACCGAGAATGGGGAGGAGTCCCCAGGACGGGAGAAAGAGGCTCCAACAGGCCTAGGGTTTGGAATCTGAGATAATGGGTTGGAGGAGTCCCTGAAGCCGGGACTTTGGGGTCCTGCTGGGTCTGGGGGCTGCCGAACTCGGGATTGCGGGGTGCAGGGGGAGTTTGGGCCGGCGGTCACCGCGTCACTTACACGTCCGGCGGTCGGGCGCTCTGTGGCCTGCTGCTTTCTGGCCTCCCGCTGCGTCCGGCTCGGGAGGGCGGGGCC
>PVKS010031496.1:0-12336 GCA_004027875.1 Aplodontia rufa | reverse complement strand
CACCTAGAAACGGTTGTCGTATTCGGTCGTTCGGTCGTTCCAAAAGGAACTCAACAAGCAGTTCCTATACTGACAAACAGCACATAGAGGTCCCCCGTTTTCTTTAGCTCACAAGCTGGGGACAAAGGCTGAGACTAACTGGATGTCTCTGGCCCCTGCCACATCCCGGATGTTGGTCAAACTGCATTTTGTCACCTACAAAATCCACCCCCTGCCTTCTCCCTTCAGGCGAGGCTTGGGTCATGATTAAAGTGTCGCCCCAGTCTTGCAGGCTCTAAAGAGAGCCTCAGATACAGGAAGTCCTTTGGTCTAGCCATGTTTTTCTGAGTTCATATGTTCTGAGATCCCTGAAGACCACAGATAGTGAGGAACATTGAGAGTACAGCTGATACCACTTTTTTTTTCTACTGAGAATTGAACCCAGGGGGCTCTACTACTGAGCTACTTCCCCAGACCTTTTTATTTTTTATTTTGATACAGTGTCTCACTAAGTTGCTTAGGGCCTTTCTCCCTTGCTGAGGCTGGTCTCCAACTTTTATCCTCCTGCCTCAGTCTCCCAAGTCTCTGGGATTTCTGGCGTGTGCCACTGCACCTGGCTGATGCCACCTTTTTGCCATACAATTTGGACCTCCTACATATGTGTTCCCAGTTCTTTGCTTTTTTTTTTTTTTTTTTTGAGAGAGGGACAGTGAAAAAGAGAAAGAGAAAAACAATTTTTATTTAGTTTTTCATTTTTCATGTGGCCTTTGTTGCTCCGAGACTTTGTTGTGTGCGTGCTGCTGGGGTTTGAACTCGAGAACTTGCACATGCCGGGCAAGCACCATAACCGCCAAGCCCTCTGCTGCAGCCCTGCTTTTTTTTTTTTTTTTTTTTAAGAGAGTGAAAGAAGTGGAAGAGAGAGTTAAATTTTTAGTTACGTTTTCATCTGGGTTTTTTTTGTTTGTTTGTTTGTTTTCCTCCACTTAATTGTGTGTTTTGCTGGAGATCGAACCCCAGTCCTCATGTATGTGTAGCAGATCCTCTGCCACTGAGCCACCTCTCCAGCCCCTTCAGTTTGAGTTCTGACTCTACCCCATAATAACGGCATGATCCCAAAACTGATTTTTGATGTCTCTGAACAGCAATTTTCTCATCTGTGAAATGGAAACATGAGTTATACAACCCCCTCCAATAGGCCCCTATCAGAATTAAATGATACTTAGTAAATGACAACGGTTAGCTTGACTGTGCCCATGCTGTTCCTTCAACCTGGAGCCCAGCTGGATAGCTCAGCTGGTTGACTCTTATTCATCCTTAAATAATACTGACAAAAACAAACAACGGACAACACTTCTTAAGCACATTATATATATTAGCTTATTTGTCCTCATGACAGTTCTGCGGAATGGATACTATTTATTACCTCCATTTTACAGATAAATAAACTGAGGTTAAACCCAAGTAGCCAGGTTCCCTAGCCTGTATTCTTTTTTTTTTTTTTTTTCAGGGTTGAGGACCAAACTTGAGGCCTTGTGTGTGCTAGGCAAGTGCTCTGCCATTGAGCTAAATCCCCAACCCCCCTACCAACCCCCCTAGCCTGTATCCTTAACCACAACCTTTTTCTTTCTTTCTTTCTTTTTTTTTTTTTTAAGAGAGAGAGAGATGGTGAGAGAGAGAGAAAAAGAATCAATTTTATTTAGTTTTTCATCTGGTTTTTGTTACTGACACTTAGTTGTGTATGTGGTGCTGGAGTTTGAACCTGGATCCTCCAGCATGCCAGTCAAGCACCATAACCACTGAGCCACCACGCCAGGCCTTTAACCACAACCTTTATGCAATGACTCTTCAATAATATAATTAATATGATAATGATTCAAATAGTAAGATCACAAAACAGTTGGAGCTAATCTTCCTGAGGGCTTGCTGGGGCCCGGCCAAGGCAAATGCTATACAAGCCTTTTGTATGAGTCAAGATGTAACAAGAGAGGAAATGGAGGCTCCGAAAGGCAGGGTCACAGAGGGTGGCAGGACCAGATCTGAACCGGGCTTGGCTGATGGTAAATCTTTTGGTGATGAGTAAGCTGGATTCCCATCTCACCACACCCCTCCCTGGCAGAATGAGCAGCTTTAGTCCTCTGTCCTATCCTCAGGCTCCCTTGCTTTCTGTTGCCAGGCCTTTGCACAAGCTGTGCCCACTACCTGGAGCCTGGTTGTGTCTTTACTCAGCTTTGGATGTTAGCTTAGAAGTTTCCTTTTATTTAATTTTTCATCTGGTTTTCATTACTCTGACACCTAGTTATGTATGGGGTGCTGGGGTTTGAACCTGGGTCCTTGGGCATGGCAGCAAGCACTGTAACCACTGAGAATCCTCTCCAGCCCTTATACTTTTTCATAGCAGTTACTGCCCCTTGTAATCAAGTTGTCCTCTAATTCTGTCTCCCTAACTTCTTCCCCAAAATTTTTATTGGTACATTGTATTTGTACTCTCTCCTTGATTTATTCATCCTGGGCAGCCCTAAGTCTTAGATTTTGGTTTTTAGTCTGTCCCATTTAAGCCATAAAGTACTTGCCCTGCATACTTGGCTTAAATTCTATCTTGAGGCTATCAACATCCAAATTTCCATTTTCAGGCCAGATATGGCCTCTGACTCCGGGCATCTATTTCCTACATCCTGTTCACCATCTCTGTGGAGTATGGGTAGGTTCTTAGAGGCAACCTAAACTGAGCTCCTGGCTTTCCTCCCATAGTCACTGCTTCCCTACGTCAACACTATCTCTGTCCTTCCAGTGACAGGGACCAAACACCACAGGGTCTGCCTTGACTTTTTTTTTTTTTTTTTTTTTTTTAAGAGAGAGGGACAGTGAGAGAAAGAAGAGAGAGAAAGAATCATTTTATTTCGTTTTTCCTGTGGCTTTCATTGCTGACACTTCATTGTGTATGTGATGCTGGGGATTAAACCCATATCCTCATGCATGCCAGGCAAGTGCCCTAACCAGCCCTTCCTTGATTACTTATTCTCCTTCTCCTTCTTCTTCTACAGTGAGAGAGAGAGAGAGAGGGAAAGAGAATCAATTTTATTTAGGTTTTCATGTGGCTTTCATTACATGGTGCTGGGGTTTGAACTCACATCCCTATGCATGCCAGGCAAGTGCCGTAACCACTGAGCCGCTGCTACAACCATCCCTTAACTTCTTCATACCTCACTTGAAACTGCACATATCTTATTGACTTATTAATAACCCTATCCAGAAACTCAATCTCGGGTCTCACTTGGAGCAGCCTCTTCTTTGATTCCTGTTCCTGTTCTTGCACCCACTTTGTTTCCATCTGCTGCCAGAGGGAGCCTGTGACCACCTGACTCAGATAAGGACCCCCTTGGCTGTGAGCCCTGCCCCAACTGCACCTCACTCCAACACAGTGAAATTTCTCACCCTAGCCACCAAGTCCACACCAATCTATCCTGTCACCCTTGTTTCCTCATCTCCATCTCATGAGAAAGTGAGAAGCCCTATTGTTAGGTAGTAGCTAGCAATGAGCAGTGAAATGCTTGACAAGGCCACAGGTTTAGTCTTGAAGTTTGCTGTAAGCTACTGCCAAGGCAGATAAGCTATGGAAAACATTAGTACACAAGTGTTGAGGGTAAACAAAAACAAGAGGGGAGGGAGAATGCCTCAAGAACAAAGGCTCTATGGGACCATCTCTTCACAGGCCCCATAAAAGTTGAGATGAACCTAAATGCTACTGGCGCCAGGTTTCTCTTGCTAGCTCAGAAGGGGATATTCCTTAATAGTGCAGGCAGGCAGGCAGGCAGGCAGGCAGGGGCACTGAGGTAACTTTTGAATCTATTAATCCCAATGCCCACATTAACATAGGATTGACTTGTAGATGAAGCCCCCCCTAAACAGGATGGCCACCAGGACAGTTCCGGAGAAGACCAACTAAGGTCAAAAACTCCACTGCCCACTTGAAGGAGGAATTGAACACCTGATTGGCAAAGGCTGCTGAAGGAGGACCCCGATTTTCAGATCAATCATAAAACAGCAATAAATTTGGAGACAGCATTGTCTCCTTTGTCGTTCTCCGCACAGAGACAGCTCACTGTGTTGAGAGTGCTTTCTGCTTGAAATCTTACTCTGCTTTTACTTTACTTTCACCTATAATAAATTCTCTTGCATGATAAAATCTTCTTTTGTCAGAACACAAGAACCGAGGTTTGGATTTTCAGCTTCCTGCTTTCCTGTGACACTATTCCTGCTTTCCTGTGACACTATTCCTGCTTTCCTGTGACCTGGATGTTCCCAGCTGAACCTGGACAAAATGCAAACTGGAGGCTCTGCAGTGTACTAGCAGCCCCCCACCCCAGCACACATGGGGCTCCATTACCGAGGCCTCCTCTAGCCCATTCCAGTGCTGCGAAGTCTACACATGTGGGGCTGTAGCGGTGGCTCAGTGGTTATGGTGCTTGCCTGGCATGTGTGAGGATGCGGGTTCGAATCCCAGCACCACATACACAAGGAAATGTTAGTGCCAGTTTTAGAGATGAGGCCAGATTCTCTGCTCCCACTGGCGAATGGAGTCTGGGCTGACTACAGATTCCAGCTAAAATAGCCCACTTCTAGTGTTTGCAGCCATTCTCAGTTAAAATTGGGAATTTGGGCTGGCTGCAGGTGTCTGTAGCCAAAAGTGTTAGCAACTCTCCAGCTAAAAGCTGGGTGTTGCAGCTCTTGGTGTGGTGGAAATTCATCCCAGGAATTCAGTGCTGATCTTCTGGGTTCTTGTATCATGAATTTGAAGAATAAAATCCACAGACAACCACAGGAGGAGTAAAAGGAGTAGGATTTATTTAGGAAAAAAAGCAGAGACTCTGCAAGGCGGAGGGGCACCTGGAAGCAGGACACCGTCTAATGGAGGTCAGGCCAGGGGTTATATTGATCTGGGGTATGAACATTGTAAAAAAAAAAAATCAGAAACCACGAGTATAAATCCGGCACCTATGCTCAAAGAGGTAGCCAGACTTAAGAACAGCTGAGCAAAACCCTTTAATGGAAAGTGTGACTCTCGGGCCAAAATCACCTACACCATCAGAGTGAGCAGGGAAAATGACGAGTGGGCAAGGGAAGTGGTGTGCAGGAGAAAATTGCGCTGGACCTTCCCCAGGCAGCTGGTTTAATTGGTTATATACGAGGAGTTGATGACGGGGTTGGTCTTTCAGAGATTGACTGGTGGAACCATCAATCCATTGGAGCTTGTCTGCCAGCGTCTTGATTGGCTGTTCTTTTCACCGGCAAGCTGCCCTTTGCCCTGCCCCTTAGCCAGCGCCATGACCATGTAGGGTAGCTGAAGCCACACCCCCAGCCTGTCACCATGACTGGTCAGCCAAGTTCGGCCATGCGGTCTGGCTGAAGCCCTGCCCCCAGCCAGCCTAACATCCCGACCTTTTTGGTGATGTCAATTTCCATCTGGCTACTTCCTGCTGTTTATGGGGCATCATGGGGAGGGGAAGGTTCGGGTGTTGGCTCTGTGGGCTATAAGGGTGCAAGAGCATTTGGTTGTATGCTGCTCTAGCAATCTCGCTTACACGGCTCCGGGCGAACTTGAAGAGACAGGGAGCAATCATCAGGAGGAGTCCAACCACTAATATGGGAGTAAGGAGGGGGACCAGCCAGGTGACAAGAGTAGAGTTTAGCCATTCTGGCCAAGGGTTATCTGATTGAAGTTGCTTAAGTCTTTCACTCAGACCTCTGAGAGTTTCGACGTTCTTCTCGACTAGCCCAGTTTCATTGATATAATAACAGTATTCCTCCTTCAGGAATAGACATGTCCTCCCTTTGTTTGCTGTCAAGAGATCTAATGCTCGGAGGTTCTGTAATGAAACTTGGGTGACAGATGTTATTTGTCTTTGTAGGTAGGCCAGGGAGGCGGCGGATGCCTCAACTGCCTCCTGGAGTTGCTGCTCTGGTTTCTGGGTGGCAGTGACTGCATAACCAAGTCCTCCTGCCCCTAACCCAGAAGCCAAGTGCAAGGAGGCTAGGGAGAGCCCAACCATCATTGGTAGGAAAATGGCCCGTTTTGCCCTAGGGGAAGTTTTGCATCAGCCAAATTAATTCAGCTTCACTGTATAGTGTCAGCTGAGGAACTAGGGTAGAAGGCACACAAAAGGCAGAAGATATATTGGAATTTAAGCTTTTTGTTAGGGTGCCATTACACCAGAAAAAGAATCCTGGAGGAGCAAACATTGTAGAAGAGACCTGCATGGTTCGGTTGCAGAGTACTGAGATAGAGGAAGCGTAACAGTAAGGAAAGTTCTTTGAAGAATTGTGAAAAAGGGGAACCCCCTCTAAGGGTAGAGAGGGGGTCTTTTGAAGTTTTGAAGAAGTGTTAAGGGGAACATCAACAGGAACCGCAGTCACGGGGGTACGGTCCAAACCTGCACAGAGGAAGCAGTCTGAGATGTTGCTGACTCTGGGCAGGTTGAGGAGTTGGAGACCTTGCCATATCACAGCGAGCCATGAGAACGGGTCAGCTCTGGGATGGGCAGCTGCATCAATTTGATGTTAATTGAAGCTGAGGGAAACTTGGCCCATCCCCAAGAATAGAGTTTACCAGTGACACCGGAGGCCCATTTTGGGTCCCATGGGTCCTTAATAGTCAGTCGGGCATATGCCCGGTTCTCATAGCTAGGTTTATCTAGGAAGCGTTTCACACATGTTACAGGGACACCCCCCATAGGTTTCAGGCTGTTGTCTACAAAAGTCCTCAGTCTGCTAGGAAGCATAGTATAGCAGCGCAGAAGAATGAGGATGGAACCTGACTGAATCCAGTGATGTTAAGAGTGATTGCACGATCACAACCAGTGGGAGAGCATTAGCCCTGACCTACGAACTGAGAGTGAGAGATCCCATCTTGCTGCCATGTCTCCTGGACGTAGAAACACCACCTGTAATTTGAGGTAGAAGCTTGAGAAAGGTTAATGAATAGTAGGAGAAATAGGAGTTTGGCGAGAGATCTTAAGTTTGGTGGGCCCCAGCATGGTGGCAGTCCAGAACTGGGTGTCTGAGAGGGGCACTTTTTTAAGGCAAGAGACACGGTACCAGGGAGAGTGGCCCAAAAGTTTAGCTGCTGTTGGGGTGGTAAGTATAACTGGGGTCCAGTCCAGCGAGGGTGGAGTGATTGAGGATACAACTCTCGAAGCAAAACCGTGTCACCTGACTGAAGAGAGATGGCAGCCAATTCAGGTTGTGGTCCAGCTGGAGATGAGGCAGTGGATGGTGCAGGGAGACAACGGTCTGCGTGTTCCCTTAAGAGTTTGTGTAAAAGTGTGAGACAGGGCAGATAGGATGCCAAGGGGGGAGGGTTGGCTGGGAAGTTTTGGTTGATTAGGAAAAGGTGCCCATTGAGTAGCTCAAAAGGACTGAGGCCTGGGGGGGCCCTAGGGGCCGCTCAAATTCAAGTCAGGGCCAATGGAAGATTAGGCCAGGAGAGCTTTAGCTCAATAGTCAGTTTAGTAAAATGATCCTTGAGAATGCGTTAGCCCTTTCAACCTTACCCAAGGATTGGGGTCAATAGGGGATGTGGAGCCTCCAGTCAATGTTGAGTCCTTTGGAAACTAGCTGGACAACCTGAGAAGTGAAGGCTAGACCGTTGTCTGACTGTATGGATGCAGGAAGTCTGAATCTGGGAATGATCTGTTCAATAAGGATGGAAGCCACGATGTCTGCAGTCTCCTTAGAGGTGGGGAAGGCTTCTATCCAGCCTGAAAAAGTATCAGCAAAGGTAAGTAGGTAATAGAGCTTTTTGTGTCTTGGCATGTGGGTAAAGTCGATCTGCCAACCTTCGCCTGGCTGGCGGCCCCTCATCTGGTGTGTTGGAAGCTTAGGTTTGATCCCCCTTGAGGGGAAACCGTGGAGCAGACGGAGCAAGCAGAGTGCACCTGCTGCAGAGTGGCTCTCATTCCTGGGAGGTAAAACAAGGGTTGGAGGAGGTGCAGGAGAGGTTTGGGGCCAATATGAAAAGAGTTGTGAATGTCCTTCAGCAAGTTGTGAGCTTGCTGTTTGGGAAGGGCAATCTGGTCCCCCAGGAAGATCCAGTCATCACCCCCAAAATGGCCACCCTGACTTATCAGGTCCTTCTGTTCCTGTGGAGAATATTTAGGCTTGATGGCAGTGGACAGGAATAGGATGGGGGCTATTGAGGACTTTGTGGTTAGGCCGTGTGCTATAGAGTCTACCTTATTGTCACCCATGGCTATAGGATCTGAGGAATTTTGGTGTCCTCGGCAGTGTATGATGGCAGCTCAGGATGGCAACTGAAGTGCCTCCAAGAGTTTGGAAATTAGGGAGGCATTGACCACTGGTGACCCCTTTGTGGTTAGAAACCCATGCTCCTTCCAAATAGCCGAATGTGAGTGAGCAATCAAGAAGGCGTATTTGGAATCCATGTAGATGTTAACCTGTTTGTTGGGGCTGGAGCGGTGGCTCAGCGGTTTCGGTGCTTGCCTGGCAAGCACAAGGACCCGGGTTCAAACCCCAGCACCACGTACACAACTAAGTGTTGGAGCAACTAAGGCCATGTGAAAAACTAAAATAAAGCTGTTTCTCTCTTTCTCTGTCTCTCTCACTGTCCCTCTCTCTTTAAAAAAACAAACAACAACAACAAACCCCCCCCCCAAAAAAAAAAAACCTTTTTGTCTTTGGATAGGATGAGGGCTCTAATGAGAGCAAAGAGTTCACTTTTTGGGAGGTGGTCCCTTCTGGAAGGCAGTTGGCTTCTGGAACTGAAGCAGAGGTGACTACTGTGTAAGCGGCTCTACGGCATCTGTCGGGACCCAGCACAGAACTGCCATCTACAAAAATGGTTAGGTCAGGTGAGGGGAGTGGGTAATCGAAGATGTCCTCACGGGGTGAACGTAGGGCCTCCAGTACCTGCAGACAGGAATGGCTGGTGGTTGAGGGGGGTGGAGACAATCGGAGCAGTGTAGCAGGGTTGAGGGAAGAGGAAGAGCAGAGAGTGGTTTTCTATAAAGAGAAGATGAAATTCCTGAATCCATGATGGGCTCAGGAGGAGGAGGGATTTGTGGCTTAAGAGGTCTTGGAGTCGATGAGTGGAGAACACGGTGATTGGTTGGAGTAAGGTGAGCTTTAGGGCTTCCTTGGTCAGTTCAGGCAGTGCCCGGAGGCATGGTGGCCATCCACAGACTGTGGAGTCGAGTTGCCACTAGTCTATAGGAAGGTCTGGTTGGTTGAGCAAGGAGGCCAGTGGCAACACCCTGTCTCTCATCCGTGAAAAAGTGAAAAGGACAGTTGAGGTTAGGGAGAGAGAGAGCAGGGGAACATGTGAGAGCATCTCTGAGCTTATAAAAGGAGTTGGCTACCATATTGGGGGAGGTAATGGGCTCATGAGGGGTCTCCTTTGCTGCCTGATATAGAGGTCTTGCGAGAAGTGCAAATTTGGGGACCCAGTGTCTGAAAAAGCCAGGCAAGACCAGGAAGGAGAGGATATAATCCACCATTTCTGGCGGCTGTAGGTCACGGAGGGCTTGGATTCTGTCTGTTGTGAGGCTTTTAGAGGTAGGAGTAAGGAGTATGCCTAAATAAGTGACCGGGGAGGTAGTAAGCTGGGCTTTGGCTGGGGAGACCCGATAGCCCCGAGACCCCAGGAAGTTAAGGAGTTGGGTAGTGTGAGCTTGGGGGTTTTGAGGGATGGGCTTCATAGGAGAAGGTCCTCCACATATTGCAGGAGTGTACTATCTCCCAAGTCACGGTAGCTAAGTCCTGAGACAGGGTTTGCCCAAAGAGGTAGGGTCTATCTCGGAAGCCTTGGGGCAAAATTGTCCCTGTTAGTTGTTGAGACTTAGAGGATGTAGGATCCTCCCATGTAAAGGCAAAGAGGTAATAGGAGTCAGGGTGGAGAGGAACCGTAAAGAACGCATCATTGAGGTCTAGCACTGTGAAGTAGGTGGTTGAAGGGGGGATGAGAGAAAGAATGTAGGGTTAGGAACCATTGGATGGACGGGAATAACTCCCTCATTAATTAGGTGGAGATCTTGGACCAAGCGATAGGCCCCAGAGGGCTTGCGTACTGGCAATATGGGGGTGTTACAGGGGGAATCACTTGGGATGAGGAGTCCCTGAGTAAGCAGTCGGTCTATGATGTGTTTAAGCTCTTCCCTGTGGGTACGGGAGATAGGAAATTGAGGATGTGAAGGAAATTTAGCTTGAGGTTTCACCTAGATAAGAATTGGTGGAGGAGGCAAGGTCCACCGAAGTTCTGTCTGACAAAGTCCAGGCTTGGGGATGAGCCAGGCAAAGCCAGCCCTGGAGATTGCCAAAACCATCCCCTCTAGGAATTGGCTGTGCTTTAGTAATTATATGTATTGTGAATTTACTCAAACTGAACCTCTCTGATTGTTATGAGAATTCTATTGCTTAGACAACTGTTGCGGATTGTTAAGGATACTTGTTATAACACATACAGAAATCATGGAAAACAAAGCTATATTGACTTTATAACAAAATTGGATATAGAAAGCAAAATAATTAGAACTAAGGAACAAAGAAACAATATATGTGAAACATTTACCAATACCATCCTGAGTGCTCACATTGTATTGTGAACTTTGAGTGAGAAAGGGGTGTTTACCTTTCCTGTTGTTACAGAGGAAGAGCTTTAACTCCCTAGCAGTAAATAAGACATGTTTGTCTTTCCTAGCTTAGCAGAGATTGAGTTTTAACTTCTTAGTAGTAAATAAGACATGTTTACCCTTTTTGTCTTTGCAGAGGTTAGGCTTTAACTTTTTAGCCCATAGGTTAGGATGCACAGATAATTTTATAGGCTTAACATTTATAGGACCTAAGATAGCTAGAGTGTTTGGTAAGATTACAACACCTTTAAGGCTTCCCTTATCTAGTGAGGTAATGGTTTGCAGAAACATCTAAAGGAATTTAGGGAGACAGAATTTGGCGAAGTGTTTGGTCTCTGTCCTTTGTAAAAGCAGTTTTAAACAATATGGTCTTTATGGTGGGAAGGTCGCGAGGACATGAATTGTACTAATGGCTGATGCTTTAAGTTTACTGGGAAACTGAAAAGAGAATTGTATAATGAAGCAGATAATAAAAGTCTTGTTTGTGCACCTGTATAAAAATGTTCAACAATAAAGAACAGATGGCATTTTGCTCAAGCAGGGACCTGTGTCTGCTTGCAACTTGTCCTGGAGGTTCCAGCCGTTCCTCCACACCGACTCCACTTTTCCTTCCCGGACCTGAGTTCAGCTGGGGCTGGCCCCCCGCAGATTGGCTTATGGTGAGAGGCCATGATGGGCTGGGAGGTGTCCCAGACTTGAGGGTCGACCAGGTCTGGGGGCAGTGGTAAAGTAGATGGTGTGTGGGTGCTAGAGAATGTAAGAATGAGGGGTAGGAGAAGGTGAGTAGTAGTATCCCTGGGGAGAAGTTGTAGGGTGGCCCCTAGGAGTTGGAGAACGTCTCTGCCTAGAAGGGGAACTGGACAGGAGGGAATGACTAAGAAAGAGTGTGTAAAAGGGTGTCCCTCCAGAGAACAGGCTAGTTTACTGTTCTTTTTGGGAAGGAGGACTTCCCATCGATTCCCATAACTGATATCTGGGAAGGAAATAAAGGACTGGAATGGGCAGGCAAAACAGAATAGGTAGTCCCCGTGTCCACAAGGAAAGTTATGGACTTACCCACTACCTGGAGCTTTACCCTGGGCTTGGTGAGGGTGATGGGGATTCCCGAGTCCAGGCTCCTTCAGTCTTGAGCTAATCCCAACAGCTCAAGGGAAGAGACCGCCTGGCTGGTCACACCCCCATGTGGAGGAATAGAGGTTGGGCCGGCCTTAGTGCAGTCGCTTTTCCAGCGTCCTGCTTGTTTGCAGGTGGGACTCGGCTTGGAGGGGGGCCGTGGGTTTGGGCACTGATTGGCCCAGTGACCTTTGCATTCATGCAAAGCAGGCATTGAGAAATGCATCTACTTCATTGGTTGAACCCTATGCAAAGCAGGCATTGAAACTTAGTACCACAGTCATTGGTTAAAATCTATGCAAAACAGATAGCAATTCTTTCCAAGTAGCCATCTGTGTCCACCCCCATTTCTTAGTTTTCCTGCATCAGGAGTTGCTCCCCCAGGTGAGCCTCATGATCATTTGCATATGAAGGCCTTGAGTATGCCCTTTCAATCACTCTCTACCAGCTAGCTCTTAGGCCCCTTTGTCCTGCCTGTGCTGACTACCTAGCCATTTTACTATCTCTCTTAAAACTGTCTCAGTGTCAGAGCAATGAAAGCCACATTAGAAACTAAATAAAAATTCTCTCTCTCGGGCTGGAGCGGTGGCTCAGTGGTTTCAGC
>PVKS010031495.1:0-23402 GCA_004027875.1 Aplodontia rufa | reverse complement strand
AAAAAAAAAAAAAAAAAAAAAAGGAAAAAGACACCTTAAACTGGTTGCAATACTCTTTTGTTTCACTGCCTTTAACTGAAAGAATGCCATTTAATTCCAAAACATTAAAGGCATAAGAGGGCATCAATTAATGTGGGTGTGTACTGCTAGTTAGGAAATATCCAACTGTGCTTTTTTAGTACAGAAACTCAGAAGAGATGATTTTAGTTGATATCCCTAAAACATTAAGTAATAAATCAGTTATGAACTAATATTACAATTTATGCTTTCATATCTGTAAAGTAGAATACAAAATTTAAATACAAAAGATCTAAATTTCAACCCACAACCAAACTTTTACCTTCTCTAATCAAACAAACAAACAAAAATTATCGGGAGAGGCTGGAGTGGTGGCTCAGCAGTTATGGTGCTTGCCTGGCATGTATGAGGATGTGGTTCAAACCCTGGCACCACATACACAATGAAGTGTTGGAGCAATGAAAACCAAATAAGAAGCTAAATAAAACTGAATCTCTCTTTCTCTCCCTCACTGTCCTTCTCTATTAAAAAAAACCCAACTATTAGAAACCTACCATATGCATAACACCATAATAAATGCATTGGATAAGAACGATGAATAAGACACTATTTCTTCACTAGGTTAATCTCTGTTTCAATATCCTAAAAAGGAGATAACATAAACATACATGTCCTACCCACCTTTCAACAACGATGCTTTTGTTTTCATCTTTCAACAAACAATGAAATAAGACAGCCATGTATAATGCTTCAACAAATATTAAAACACTACATAAGGAATCATAAAATTCTACCTAAGACAAGAATATAATGCTCTAAGTGTATTTTGCACAGTCACAGAACAATATATCTGCAAATGTTAAGGTAAAAATTTAAAGTATAATTTTTCTTTTGCCCTACTGATGTAATAGTGACAGCTGATAGCGTGACTACATAAGTATCAGCTACCTGAAGACCTGAAGAGATACCAATATTGGTAGGCAGACACCAGGCATGGTGGTACACACCTGCAATCCCAACGACTTGGGACACTAAGACTGAATGCTCATAAGTATGAGGCCTGCCTTAGCAAATTAGTGAGGCCCTAAGCAACTTAGTGAGATCCTGTCTCAAAATAAAAAACAAAAAAGACTAGGGATGTGGCTCAGTGGTAATGAGCCCAAGTACCCTGCCCGCCTACAACTATAGGCACATATTTTTGCTTCCATTAAAACATGCATGGTTCAGTCATTATAAAGTCTATATCAAAGATCATTCAACTTCTTTGGTAAAGGGCCATACAATAAATGTTTTTGGCCAAGCAGGCCATAAGGTCTGTCACAATTATCCAAATGAGGCACTGCAGCACAAAAGCAGCCATATCCAATACATACATAAATGGGTGTGGACATACTTCAGTAAAACTTTTATAAAAACAGACAGTAGACAGGATTTGTTCCATAGCTTAGAGTTTACTGTCCCTTGTATACATCATTCTGAAAACTGAGAAAACACTTTTCTAAGAAGCTCTTCTCCAATTTGGGAAGTTATTTTTAGCAAAACAAGTAAGTTTTTAAACTTGTATATGAAGGTATACCTAGTAAAACATACTGCATTAGTAAAATGCATGCGATTGAGCCATTTCTGATAGAATAAATTTTTAAAAGAAAGAAACTTACTTGTAATCTTCATTTGCTGCAGTAAAAATAAAAGCTTCCAATGGATTCCAACAGATTGTATTTGTTCTCATATCTAAGATAACCTGAGAAAGGAAGCATACATTACCTTATTGGCATGAAGCTAATTATCTTCAAAATGGATAAATTTCCTATTTCATTCTTTTTTTCCCCATTGATTAAAACAACTGTTTAGTAAACATCTATTATGTACACACTATAGCTCAAAGTAATGGGACAAGAACTTAATCAATAATTATTTCCTCAGTACATAGGCAGAGTGATACATTTGAAATATAGAAAAATGGTATTAACCTGGTCCCCAAACTTCAAATAACTTATAGTTTTGTTAGAAAATGAATGCATAAGTTAAGATACAAATGATAAGGCAATAAATAATGAAGTATCAAATTAGGGACAAAATTAATAAAGTGTTTAAGATTAAAGCACAGAAAAAACGCTCCAAAAGACCAGCATGATCTGAACTGATTTATGATTACTAATAATTTACAGTGTTTCTCAATGGAATGCTACTGGTATTTTGGGAAGGATAATCTTTGCTGTGTGTGACCGTCCACTGAGGATGTTTGGCTCTCAGGCATTTCCCAATAACTGTTCCTCTCATATTTCAAAACTATACCACCTGGGGGAATATAACCCCTGAATGAGAAATTATGTATCTAGAAAAGAAAAGACAGGAAACACTGATAAGGGTCAGAGATGCATCAAGTAGCTCAGTGGTGGATCTGGGCAACAGAATGCATGAGGCTCTGGGTTCAATTCCCAGTACTATGAAAAATGGAGGAGGAGGAGGAGGAGATGAAGAAACATTGACAGCGGAAACAACACAGCAACAAAAAACCAAACACCTGGACAATGCGAAAGTTGGTCTAGTAGCGTGAGTTAAATCCAGATAAGATGTAATGCTTTACAATCTAATACTTTTTTTAGAGTTATAGTGGGAAGGGGAAGGGAGGGATAAGGGAGGGTCATTGGGGGGGCACTCCTGGGGATAAATGCAATATCCAGAATATATACACATTTTATATTATTTTGTTAAAATAATATAAATAATAAGGTTGCTCAAAAAGAAAAAAAAAGAAAGAAAAAAAAACCAAACAACAAAAAACAAAAATAGTAGTAGAACACTACTATTATAGAACATAATTTCTGCATGTTGCCTTACTGATTGAAACAAGTAAGTAAATGGAGTGCAAACTGCTACCAGTTATCTCCTACAACTTAAAAGTAGTGGATCCCTATTAAAAATTGAGAAGTAGGGATAGGGGACAGAGATCACATTTATTAGACTAGTACCTCATGTAGGCATTTTACTCAATGCTGAAAGTATCATGTTTTATTCTTATCAATACGCTGCAAGGCAGTGAATAATACTATCATTTTGTAAGAAAAATACAGATTGTTACCCACTTAAAATTTAATACCAGGGACTGGAGCGGTGGCTCAGCGGTTACGGTGCTTGCCTGGCATGCCCAAGTAGGTGAGTTCAAACCCCAGCACCACATACACAATGAAGTCTCGGAGCAATGAAAGCCACATGAAAAACTAAATAAAACTGATTCTCTCTTTTGCTCACTCACGTGATTGTGCTCGCTCTCGCGCTCTCTCTCTCTCTCTCTCTCACTGTCCCTCTCTCTTTAAAAAAGAAAAAAAATTTAATACCAAAGTTCATGTTGGATCTTCCCAATATACCATACAAATAAGTGAAATGATTTAAGATGGTACTTTGGAAAAATTATCATATTTATCTAATTCAAATTTCAACAAATGTACTCTACTTTCAATATCTGAATTTATTATACATCATAAGAATGATTTAGGAACATAGCACTAAAAGCACTTTTTTAATATATGGAGTATGACAAAGGACCCATGTCCATGAATACTATTTAGCCCCTCTTGTGTCCTCACAATTCTACTAGTACTTGAAATCAATTTCAAACCTTTTAACTTAAAACAGTACTCATCTTTCTACCTACAGACAATATTTCTCTCCATCTTCAGACTTAGCATTTGACACCTAAGTCCTGGAATCACCATCTTACAACTGTTGAGAAGTCTGTTACCTTGGAAAAGAGTGCTTATCCTTTTTTTTTTTTTTTTTTAAGAGAGAGAGAGAAAGAATCAATTTTATTTATTTTTTTCATCTGGCCTTTGTTTCTCTGACACTTAGTTGTCTATGTGGTGCTGAGGTTTGAAAAGTGTGGGTCCTCGCACATGCCAGGCAAGTGTACCAACCTATGAGCCACCACTCCAGCTCCAAGACAGCCTGTCTTAAAACCAAACCAAACAAACAAAACCCCAGCAAACTAGTACCCATCAGCGTATAACTAAACAAACAAAGCTGGTCATATGAATGTATTCTAAAACTTTCTGGAATAAAATACTTCATCAAGTGTCCTATGATAATCATGGGGGCTGAAATATTACATTGTTAAGTTACAAGATGTAACACATGTCATTTAATAACTTTCAATTCAATAAGTACAAATTAGATGCCTAAAACTTACTGGCATCATGGAAGACACAAAGAAATTTATGGGTTTCTACTAGGGGAGCTGATAGAATGCCATTATTATCACTCTCTGATTTAAGATCATCTCTAAGGAAATAAAAACATTTGCTTCATATTTTCATCTATTCAATTTACAGAGGAATGTATAAAACAAAGACAAAATTGAAACTCACCTTTTTCAGCGGAGTAGCTTGCCTCATATCATACAGTACTATATTTCTGTCAGAAGCACAACTTCCCAAAAGAAATGTCTAAAAATAATTATAATAATCACCAGTTAAAAGTCAGGCTTGGTCACAAACCATTTCTATTCAGTGCACAAATTATTTTTTTTTTCTGACATAAAATTCTGCAGTTTATTTCTCCTTAGTTCAAGTCTAGATTGTAAACAGCACATATACACATAAGCATATATTAGTTAAAAATTTTTCAATTTCATTGGTCAATAGCAAATTGTACAAGTTACCATTTAGACGAAATAAGTAATGTATACAAATAGCAATACAAGACTGATATTAGGTTTCTTATTTGCAAGACTGGAAGCTAGAAAACTAGAGTAGCATTCCCATAATAATGAAAAATAATAAGCTTTAAACTCAATAATATTATATGCAATTAAATAAATATGTCATTTATGAATCAAGATGATCATTTTTTTCAAAGTTCAAGGAACCAGAGGTCTATCATTCATGTCCTATATCTGAAAGAAATATGTGGTAAAAAGACATAAATGAAACAATGCATTAACCCAGACTAAAACTTAGGTGAAAATGAGAAGGGCTCTAGTTAGTAATCAAATCTTCCTGTCTCTCATCTGTTAGCTATACAAATCTAAATTAGATAGTGTTATTAAAGGGTCTCCCTTTGCAATATTTATGCTGAGTAGAATTCTTGAAAAATAACAGAGATAATACAAGAAACACCAGAATAATAGAACTCATTCAAACTTCAGAGCCATATGGATGGTGGGAAGTAAAATATTTTGAAGGTCACATGTGAATGGGCAGAGAATAAAGAGACTGCATTAGTCTAACAGTTTCTTCTTATTTTGGCAGAAGTAGAATAGTGGAAGAATAGATTTTATGGTAAAATCACCAAATTAGCTAGAGATAAAGAATATGATTAATAGTGTTATGGCTCAAACAAGCCAGAATAAAAAACGATAAAAGAAAACTAGCATCAAATAAAAGAACTAATGTTTTATTACAATTAATGTAATAAACATTACATTTAATAGAAATAAACATTGCTAAATTAAAGTTATTAAATAACAGATCACTTGATTAAGGAAAACAAAACTATATGTTGTTTATAATAGCATTTAACTGAGTACAAAATAAAGTTAATATAAAGGAAATTTGCAGATCTAAAATAGACAACCAATAAAAATGAATATAAGGTAGAACTATTAACATCAGATTCATATGAATTTATGGTAAAACACAAATTATTTAATATCCTTAATCTTTTCATTAAAATACCAAGTGTATAACATTAAAGCTCATTTTATGAGGATACAAGAAGTCATATATAATCTTAGCAACCTAAAGTAGTTTCACTGTGAAGTCTCCATGTATGTATTTTAGATGACAGTGATAACAGGGTACAGATACTGTTTTCAACTTAAGAGTATATTTTACTTATCTGTTCTTCAACTCTGACTTGTTCACCAGTATAACATTTAAATTATAAATAACATTTAAAAATCTATTTCCAGATATTAACTCTTTTCCTTACAAAAATTTCAGGAGTGACATTACTGAATCAAAAAGTATGAACTATTTTATGGCTTCTGATATTTAGGACTATTTATTTTCTGAAGAGATGCACCAATATACACTGCAATGTGGGATTACGCCAATTTTACTGGAACTGGACAGTCTGAGATAATGTCATTTAAGTTAATATCTGTAAGACCTTCTTTTCTTAATGGTACTGGGGAATGAACCCCAGACGCTCTTCCACTGAGGTATATCCCCAATGCTATTTTTGAAAGTGTTTCACTAACTTGCTGAGGCTGGCCTCAAACTTGTGATCCTGCCTCAGCTTCCTAAGAAGCCACTGCACCTGGCTATGTATGACAATATTTTCTTTTTTTTTTTTCTTTTAAAGAGAGAGGGACACTGAGAGAGACAGAGAAAGAGAGAAACAACTTTATTTAGTTTTTCACATGGCCTTAGTTGCTCCAACACTCAGTTGTGTACATGGTGCTGGGGTTTGAACCCGGGTCCTCGTGCTTGCCAGACAAGTGCCGAAACCGCTGAGCCACCGCTCCAGCCCTGTGACAATATTTTCAAACATGGAAGTTTTCTGCTTTATTGTAAGTTAAACTATTGTTAACTCTCTGTATAAATCAGGCCTGTCCTCTGTCCAACTGCTTTAAGATGTTTCAAATATTTAGCTTATTTCTAAGTCAGTTTTAAATGTATAAGGTACTTATACATCCCTTGGTGTTAAGTGAAAATAAGTCCTCCACCATCCAGTTCAGGAGCCCTGAAAACCACCCTTCCTCCTCACTCGTGGTTCCTAGCACTCGCAACTCTTGGCTTCTGCTTCCTATTACTTCATAGTGTAAGTATATCAGAAAACAAGAAAAGTTAATTTACTAAATTGCTGTACAGCCTACTAATTCCTACTACTGCGTGTATACTATTCAAATAAAACATCATAAAGCTAATGTTACAATCATGATTTCTTCTCAAACCTTTCCAAAAGCTTCCTCTTTCAACTGCTGTCTTTCTGAGAGCAGCCCTAGAGGGCCTTCTTTTCTTGGCTTTTCATTATGTCACCTCAGGGTATGACCAGATTCCATTTCTAAAAACAAAGACTGATCTAAGCAAAGCAAAAAAAAATCTACCTAGATTAAAAGTCAACTTTTATACTGTAAAATATGGCAACACTCAGGATAAATTTTTGGCTTTACTGAATTATAGGCTTTGATGTATTTATGTATCTATATCTATTTTTTTTCCCTACCTGGGATTAAACCCAGGAACACTTATCCACTGAGCCACATGCTTGGCCCTTTTTCTTCCTTTTTATTTTGAGACAGGGCCTCGATAAGTTACTGAGGCTGACTTTGAACTTGTGATTCACCTGCCTCAGCCTTCTGAGCTGCTGGGATCAAAGGCGTGTGCCACCACCTGGTCTAGGGTTCAATATTTTAACAGAAAATGAATTATTAATGATTAGAGGGGACAAATATGTTGTTCCCAGCAACATGTCCTTTCCATTAAGTTTAATACAGGATAAGAGAAACACATACCATTTGTTGTTAGCACTAAGTCAGTTCATAAGGTTAATACAAACAAACACAGGTGAATAAACAAGCTATTACGCAGGCAAGTATGAAAAACATGGTTGTGAGGTCATGACTAACAGTGAATTATAAAGATTTGTCCTTTGAAAAATAAGGAATCACTTTGTCTCAGTTTATCATTTTTTATAGTAACACCATCATCATCTTGAATTTGGGTGGCACTTTAAAACATGTTCACATATATTATTATAATTTACACTCACAAAAAAACTATGATGTGCACTGGGATATTAATTATCTTATTTTAGAATAAAGAAACAAATATAGAGAAGAAATATGGTGTGGATAAAGTCAATGCAAAGACACAATGTCAGGTAATACAGCTCTGACTTGGCTCCACAAAAACTGGGGCATAAAACATTCTTACAAGTTGCTTGTGCTTGTAGCTGTGCACTGTAAAGCTGGCTTGACCCTTTAGGTCAAACTTCATTTCCAGAACCAAGCGTAACACAGAGAAGGAAGCTGAAGGATGGAATGAGGAGGAAGCAGTAGAAAGATATATTCTAGAGTAGGATTCAGTAAACTTGTTCTGTAAAAGGCCAGAGAGCAAGAATTTTAGGCTTTGTGGGCCTAAAATTTCTTCCCTCCTTTTCCCAGTTTGGGTCTCTTGAGAGTATAAAAACTACATATGAGGATTTTTTTCTTACAGTATCTAACATGGTAGCCTCCTGATAACTTCTAAAATAAGCTTATGCATGTTGTATAATTTCTTTTCGAAGGAAAGCATCTCTACTGAGTTTTCCTGATGAGTTCATCATTGTTACATGTTCAAATGAAGAAGCTCACGGGGTTCAGGCAGCCTCCATTTCTAAATTCACACCTGAATAGTTAATATACAGTGGACAATTTCCAATTCTTCTCTTAGACCAGAAAGAAACTAGGCAAACTTCTGACCAAAGTAAAATATAACCATTCCACAGTCTAATAGTGATCATGCATGTTACTTCAAAGCAATGTATCCTCATGATTTACAAATAAAGAACATAACACTCCATGTTGCTCCTTCTGACCTCCAAGAGAGTTAAGAAAAACCAACATTTTTCTAAAAGTACAATGATGTAATCTATGGAACAATAGTGAAGAAGATATAAATAAGTCCAAAGTTGCTTAGTTCTCCTCCATGAGCATATGCACATACCTCTCCTCTAGCAATGCTTAACACTGATGTATGGAGCCAAACTTCAGGGAAATAGGTGGAGATTTGACAGAACTCAGATATAATCTGTAAAACTAACCAAATGCCAGAAAACCATTTAAATTTAGAAAATTCCTTAATAAATATCCAAGAGGTTCCTAAACAGAGCTGAAATGATTACATGATAAGAACATAATTTTTTTTTTAAAGAACATTACCTCAATTGGGTTAAATTTAACACTGCTTATACTGTCAAATCCCCAGGTCATTGAACATATAGGATTGGTTCTTTGTTCATCCCAAATGTCTACTTGCTGTCCACATGTGGCAAAAACAGGATCTTTCCAGTGATGATCAATTCCAGTATACACTGTCTTTAAAAACATAGAGGTTGTTAAAGATGGTTCTCTTCACTACTATTTCAAATTTGCAGACTAAAATTTTAAACATATATATCTATACTTCTATTTTTAAAGAAATCCCTAAAACAAACAAACAAATAAAAAATGACTTCTCTGAAGCAACTCCTTCAAGTGGAGAAAAGTATCCTAAAGAGTGAAGGTATTTTATAAGAATGAAACTAACTTTGTTTTAGGAATTACTAATTAATTTATTATCACCTGGGAATTATCTCCATCTTATATTTATACACCTCCTTCATATCCCTTTAAGAACAGTTGGAACAGGGCTGGAGCAGTGGCTCAGCAGTTGCAGCACTTGCCTGGCATGTGCGAGGACCCAGGTTCGAACCCCAGCACGATGTACACAACAAAGTGTTGGAGCAATGAAAGCCACATGAAAAATTAAATAAAATTGATTCTTTTTCTCTTTAAAAAAATTGATTTTAAAAAAAAAGAACATTTAGAACTTCTTGATATCTGAAGCAAAACCTAAATATATACTAACCATAATACTACGCTTGATCTAAGTCAAAAGGCCAAGAAGCAATTAATCATAATACTGAAATAAGTGGCAACTTTAAAAAATGGAATACACTTAAGTTAAAGATTAAACCTAATTTTAGAACTTTGTCTTCTTAATATACAAATATAAGCATTATAAAACGTGTAGTCCTAACATTCTAAATTATAGTTAAGCGGTAACTAAACCTTAGCATCTCATTTGCAGAACAATGTGTAAGAAATGTAAATATGATTTATACCAGAAGTATCATATACAACACTTCTTCATTTCCTAAAGAATTATTTCAAGAAATTCTGAGCTCTGTGTAATATCTATAATGATATAAACCAGACAGAAGGTGAAGCATTATTTTTCCTAACCTCTACCTTATACATTTTCCTCCACGTTCTTCTTATAAGAAATGTCTCTTGCATTCTCTAATCAAACCCTTTTTAGGATCTTAACTGCATTAAAAATTGCTTAAAATAGTTCAATTATTGCAGATAAAAACCTTTTGTTTCTTATTTACATTTTTTCCTTTTGGAAATTATAACCTATAAAATATACAAATAGAGAAAAGTTTTAATAGGCAAAGTGGAAGTCAATTTATATACCTTTCCTAAGATTGTGTGCAGTGGCTCTTCATCTTCTCCATAGCCTGGTCCATCCATTTTCCATTGCTTCACAGTTTTGTCATCACCAACCTAGATTTGTTTGTTTTATTATGATGACAATGAACAACACTTATAAATTAAAAACTTGCCAACATATATCAAATTACAAGCATCTCATTTTAAAAACCACATATGCCACATTCTTCCTTTATCACATTTACTGGTATATTTACATCCTAGCTTATTATGGAAAAGATTTGTGACATACACATAAAGTACACAAAATTAAAAATAATAAGAGTAAAGCAAAAGAACAACAATAGGAAAAAAGATAGGTCATCAATATTGTGAAAATGCCTACAGCGATAAGAATGGTACTTAAATTCAGGAGAAAAGTGGAATACAATAAAATGGTCTGAAATACCGAGACAGCCATGTTAAAAGTTTGAGCCAACCTGATGCCTTACCTGGTAAAAAAAAAAAAAGACCATTTCAAACGTAAAAATTAAAGACATAAAAATACAAAAAAGAGGGGCTAGTGTGGTGGCTCAGTGGTTTAGGCGCTTGCCTGGCAAGCACGAGGACCCGGGTTCAAACCCCAGCACCACGTACACAACTGAGTGTTGGAGCAACTAAGGCCATGTGCAAACTAAATAAAGTTGTTTCTCTCTTTCTCTGTCTCTCTTTAAAAAAAAAAAAAATACAAGAAAGAAGGCATTATTTATAACCTTGTAATACATAAAAGCACTTCCCTCCCTTTCACAGGACCCCAGAAACTACCGAGTAGAGGTTTTTCAAGCAGTGAACTCCAGACCCCTGGGGGATCTTGAGAACTTTGGGGGGGTTCATAAGGTCAAAACTACTTAATAAAATTAGTAAAGACATCATTTGTCTTTTCACTGTGCTAACAGTTGCCCAGTTAGTAACAAAACAATAGTGAGTAGAACTGTAGGCAACTCAACCCAAAACAAGTATGGTAATGTAGCTTTAAAGTACTTGGTAGACATATCTGAGATTAGGTGAACTAGGAATGCAAATCAGAAAGTGTAATATCATGGTCTGTGGTTGAAAACATAAAGTAATTATATATGTGGTGCTGCACAACTGCACATGCACATGCACATGTTGAATATCCCTTAGCTGAAATGCTTCGGACAAGCAGTACTAAGATTTTGAATATTTACATATACCTAAGGATTTATTTTGGGGATAGGACTGAAGTCTAAACAGAAAATTCATGTATATTTCATATACCCCTTAGGCACAGAGACTGAAGGTAATTTGCAATATTTTTAATAATTCTACACATGAGATAGTTTTTATTGATAAACTCTAATTATGAATACTGGGATTCATTATGCCATATTTGTACATGCACGCAACAGATTTTAACCAATTTCATTCCCTTTACCTTCCTTTTCCCTCCCTCTGATCTGTTGCTCTAACTCTACTGATCTCCCTTCTATTATAATCATTCTAATCGGTGCATTATATATAAAAATAGTATTTGCCATGGTATATTGGTACATGGTAGACTTGTTTCCAGTAGTCCCCCATACTTTCTCCTACTCCCCTTCTCTTGATCCTCTTCCTCTACTCTACTAGTCTCTCTTCTATTTTTGTTGAAATGGTTTTGTGGTATAAAATTTTCCACTTTCGATATCATGCCAGTGCTCAAAAAATT
Organism: Aplodontia rufa; assembly: GCA_004027875.1. NCBI lineage: Eukaryota > Metazoa > Chordata > Mammalia > Rodentia > Aplodontiidae > Aplodontia > Aplodontia rufa. The sequence continues at coordinate 11,538 of PVKS010031495.1, read as the reverse complement.
TCACATTTTGGAGTACTTCAGATTTCAGATTAGGAATGCTTGACTATACAGATATGCTAGTTTTGAGGTTGACATTTATATATTATATACATTTTATACTGAATTTTTAAATAAAAATAATAAAGATAAATATTTATCTATGGCAAGGGCACAAATTTAGCTTTCTTCTTGCAATAAATTAAAAAATGGAAACAGTTCCTGTAAAACACTTCCTAGTACATACAAAACTAGAAAACTTATTAGACAGAGATTTTGGTAGTATAATCAGCAATTTCTTTTTTTGAAGATACTAATAAACAGAATCTTTAATAATGTCCTTAGACTACATTATATTAACAACTCTGAAACTGAGCTACTAACAACATACTAAAACTTAATTCTGAAACCTGATTCTACTGGGAGTCTGTAAGATATAATCTGGGTACCTAGGTCTTGGCTGATCTAATTTTAACCCAATGGGATGTTTTAGCTTTTATAGAAAACAGGATAAACTGTGTCCCTGAACACACTCTCTCTTGAGACAATCTCTCTCTGAGCTTCTGAAACAACATCTACAAGCTCAAGACTGAACTTCCTTGGGAACAACTAAGCTGCTCTACACAGTCTATTGAGCAAAAACCTCAGATCATCACCAATTTTGAGAAAGGTTTAACAACAATGTACAGAATGTATGTATGGTTAGAGCAACATTTTGTCTCCACGCTGTGTAAGCTGAAGAAGAATCTGCTGGTATTCCAAATGGAGGTATCTATGTACAATGACAAAAGTTTTATCTTTTATAACATTGTATACTAAACTTTTTAAAACACTGCCAAAATTATGCCAGCAAGTTTTCATGTGTCTTATGTCTGATAAGGTAAACGTTATTTTATAATATCTGAAAAAAAGGAAAAAAATAAGTGGCAAACATGAAATATTTTCAGTCTTTATTGTTTTTAACTATAAATCGATGAAATTGCATGTATCTATGGTATACAGGTTTTCTCTTTCTCCCTCCCCCTTTCTGTCTCTAACACACACAAAATGACTAAATCAAGCTAATTAAAAAATCCATTACCTCATACACTTATTTTTTTGTGGTAAGAACATTTAGAATGTACTCTGTTAGCAACTTTCAAGAATATTTTAAGTTGCTAATACCAGTTATGACCATATTGTACAAGAGCTCTCCCCAGCTTATTTCTTCTGCCTGATATTTTGTATCCTGTGACTAACATCTTCCTAGTCCCCTTCTCATATATAACTAATATTATATAGTATTTTTCTTTCTGTGCCTGCCTTCTTCCACTTAGCATAACATTCTCTAGGTTCATGCCTGGGTTTTTTTTTTTGGTTGTCGTTTTGTACTGAGGACTGAACCAAGGGGTGCTTTAACACTGAGTTACATCCCCAGTCCTTATCAATTTTTCTTTTGAGACAGGGTCTCACTAAGTTGCATAGGTGCTCACTATATTGCTAAGGCTGACCTTGAGCTTGTGATCCTCCTGCCTCGGACTCTCGAGTCACTGATATTATAGGCTTGTGCCACCACCTAACTTGGCTTGTTCATTCATGTTGCTGTAAAAGACAGGGTTTTCTTTTGAAAAGCTGAAAAGTATTCTATTGTGTATATATGCCATATTTGCTTTATCCATTTACCTGTTGATGGACACTTACATTAATTCTGTATCTTAACTATTTCAAGTAATGCTTCAAAAATCAGCCTTCATTCATTTTGAACATTAAAAAAACAAACAGTAAAATACTCTGGCTAGGATATTAAATGAATTAATATAACCAGAATAACCAACTGATGAACGTAGGAAGTCTTGGCTGCTGTCTGTTCCAACTTGCCATACAATTCCTTCTGCAAATTACGGTATACTGTCTGGTATCCTGTCCACATTAAGAGGGTCTTTGAGTTCTGTGGCTACTCCCAGAGTTTCTGTATTTCCTAAATGCCACTCCTCTGACACCCTGTATTTCTGCATTTTCCCCTTCATTTCCTCCTATTGATGATATACTATGACTTCAATCATTAACTTTGTATTGAGAATATTTATTCTGACTTCTCTCCTAAGCTCCAGACCTACATATATAAAGGGATGATAGGCATCTTCACTGGAATAACCACTGGCAGACCAGGTAGTCAATTCATACCTTTCTGTCTCCTCTAAATCTGCTGATACTCCTGACTTGTCCTTTTCTGTAATAGGAACCACCTTCTTCCTAGGTACCTCTCAGTTGTCAACCATGTCAAATCTCCAAAAATTAATAAATATAACCACTTCTTTTTATTGTTTTCACTCCCCAGGGTGGCGAATGAATAGAACAATATGAATATACTCAATACCACTGAACTATATACTTAAAAATAGTTAAAATGGCAAATTTTATGTTATATATATTTTACTGCATGCGCACACACATGCCCTTCAATGATTCCTTTTCATCTGATAGATGAAGTACTAATTATTCCTGTTAGCACTGCAAATCCTCCAGAATAAGTCAAACAACATTTCCAGCCCTTCCTCCCATTAATCCCTTTCACTGTTTAGTACAATATTAGTTCAATGATGTTAAGTAGTTATTTCAAAGAAGACAAAAAGTATGGGAAAGTCTGGATTACATACAGAAAACTAGAATTTTTCAAGGTTTAATACGCTTTTTATACAGTGAAATTCCAAAAGGACTTTGAAACAAAAAAATTATAAAGTAGTTTTCAATTAAATCATTCTTATACATTGAGAAGATTCAAGACAATAGAATACTTACAGTAAAAAAAGAAGTCCCACAAAAGCGAGTACATATTCCTCGTACAAAACCTTCATGTGCTTGTATTGTACGAATACATTTTCGTTTGGTCAGATTCCAAATTCTAACCTATGATAAAACATAACAGGAAATTTAAGTGAACTTTAAATGTAAAACATTCAGGCACTGGAATACTGTTTGAAGAAAAAGAAACTCACTACTGAAAAGGCTATGAATCATTCTACCAGTCAGCTAAAAACAATTCCTTTGGCTTAAAATAATTCATTGGATAAATATGGATAAATGTATCAATGAGCAGAAAATTTATTCTGTCAAAATTTTGTTAATTCTAGTTTGAAGTGATTCAAAGTTTTTTTCCTTATCGGAGTAAGAATTTAAGTATTGAGTCATTAATAACATCCTCTGTGGGAAAAAAACAAATATTTTTATGGTAAACTGTTACTTTATTTACTGTCAAAGTTGAGTCTTAAGCTACTGCATTTGTAATTTTTCATGATTACATAAAAAAACTACTAAATTTATTTCAAACAATTTAGTCTTAAAGAGTAAAAGCAAAATCAAACAAAGTAAAACCTACAGTAACTAAAAACTAAAGGAAAAATGTCTATGATATAAAATGTTTTAATCAAGGTCGAGTGTTACTTGCCTCTCCATCACATGCCCCAGAAAGGACAGTAGCCAGGCTCTTTGGGTGCTTTGCCAGACAATTGACTCCGTCTCGGTGACCATCCAGGGAAGCAAGGAATGGTTTTGCAAACACCCGTTCTAGTTTGGTAGCATTTAAAGCTCTTATATATTCTCGTGGGACCTCAAAAGGATGTAAGGTAGGATCATAGTTTCTTGGAACTGAAATTAAGAATAATCTCTCTTAAAAAACAATTCACATTTAATATTTTCTGAAGATTCTTAATCAATTTGTTATTCAATTTGGCTTTAATCAAGGACGCTGATGCTGAACACTGTAAAGAACACAAAAGTAGACCTGTTGTCCATAAATCTTTCCAAAATTACCAGACAACCATGGAATGCATACATCTGGTAAAATAATTAGGGGACACACACACACACACACACATCCTTTTCCTTCTATACATCTGACTGTACATCCTTCAATTAGTTGTATCCTATCATAGGCAGGGATTTCAACAAATTACTCATTTGTACTCCTTATGCCTAGCAGAGTGCCTGGTAAAAAGCAAATGCATGAGAAATTTGCTCACCTGAGGTCTAAACTGCTTGTGGAGCAGGGAATGCTTTGTTCACCTCTGGAGTTAAACATTGCACTAACAGGCACACAACGTGTATTGCACTGCTACTATTTATTGAGCACTTTCCACTTTTGTTTACTTACTTAAAAAACACTGACAGAGTTCACTAGGTTCCAGGCACTGTTCCAGACACTTCATATTAACTCATTTAATCTCCACACCACCCTATGGGTGATCAGGTGACTGCCTATCAAGTATGGAGCAGGTATTCAAACTAATGCAGTCTGACTCCATAGCCATGTTCTCTCTTTTTTTTTTTTTTGTTATTGGATATTTTTAGGTGTACATGACATTAGAATATATAATGACATAAAAGCACAGAGTATAACTTATTCTGATTTGGTCCTCAATATTACCCCTTACCATCTTTTCTTCCTACCCCATTTTTTAAGATATATATGACAACACCATAAACATAATGACATAATTATAAAAGCATGGAATATAACTTGTTCTAATTCAGTCCCCAGTATTTCCCCTTTCTCCCACCCCATTCTCTTCTCTCTACTGCTCTTTGTTATTTACTAATAGTTTTTTTAATTAGCCTCTTGTTGATGTACATATTGATGAGATTCACTATGGTATGTACATATGTGAACCTAGGAAAGTTAAGTCTGATTCATGCCATAAACTTTCCCTATCTCATTACTCCTCCCTCCGTTTCCTTCCCCTTTCTCTATTCCTCTGATCTTTTCCTTATTTTGGGTTATGCTTTCACATATCAGAGAGAATATTTGACCTTTGATAAGCCATGTTCTTAAATACTCTGCTGAACATGTTAATAATGATGCTTAGGAAATAATTCTGAGTCTACATATTGAAAACAATAACAACAAAAAGAACTCTCAACATGTAAAAGTAAAAATGCATCACCTTCACCCTATCGTTACTTTTTTAACTCCCTTTGTTAATGTTACATTATATACAACACACACAAAGTTCAAACTTTGGTCATTCTTATGAATTCCAGATCCTACATTTACCCATACCAACATTCAAAGTCCTATTCATCTTTCAGAAATATTCATTCATTCTTCCCTTTTTTCGGTATCTTAATAACTTAGTTTTGGCCCTTTCTACCTTTCATTTGGGATTAGTATAATATGATCCCTACTTGATTTGGTGGCACTTTATATTATCATCAGATTGACCATCCTAAAACGTCACTCTTGTGCTCAAAAACAAAAAAATATTTTGTTTTTTCAGTATTGAGGATTGAACCAAGGGCCTCACACATGCTAGGCAAGTGCTCTACCACTGAGCGACATTCCCAGCCCTTTCTGTTTTACTTTATTTTGAAATCAGATCTGCTAAGTTGCCCACACTAGCCTTGAACTTGAGATCCTCCTGCGTCCCTTATCCAGATAGCTGTATTTACATGCATGTGGTCAGCTCACCTGGCTTCATGCTCAAAAACTTTTAAAGGCTCCCTGTAGTGGTCACCTTCAAATGCTTTACACTGTGTCCCAATAATAACAGTTTCTATCCCACCTTTTCCCTTCAAAAACAAAACAAAACAAAACAAAAAAAATATATATATATATATATTTAGTGAGATTATGTAATTAAAGATGCTTATCTTCAAAATAAAATCTTCAAAATAAAACAAAAAAGAAAATAAAACCAACTTGGCAGAAATTTGAAGACAGCACGTAGTAGCACCCAATGACTTCCAGCTTCTCCTGGGGATGGAATCAAAAGAAATGGAGAGCACTTACTCTCTAAGTGTCTGACTTTGGAGAGCAGAACAAAGGGTAAGAAAGTGATTAGTGAGGAACGTCTGGCAGCTGAGCAGAAAGCAGTGAGAGGTAAAAGAGGTGAGAAGCCTGAATGATCCAGAAAGCACAGGGAGCAGAGGTCAACACCATGCAGAAATGCAGCCTAAACAGATAGCAAACCTGGACTTTGCACAGCACACTGGCACCAGGGTTAGAATTCTCCATTACCCAACATATAATCATGGTGCAGTATTGAGGAGACTATTAAGTCTCTGAGAACTAGCAAGAGATGTTTAACACCAACTCCAAAGATACTCTAGTGAATGAAATGCCAGAGAATACAAAAGATTGAGATTTTAAATGATGAATGAATTCAAAGAAGATACAAATAGGACAGCTGAATGAATTAAGGAGGACAGCTGAATGAATTAAGGAAGACAATGCAAGATATGAATGAACAATTCAATAAAGAAAGATTGAGAAAAAGACCTAGAAATCTTGGAAATGCAAAGATCGATAAGTTAAACAACAACAACAAAAATTAAAAATCTCAGCTGAAGGCTCCACAACAGATCAATCAGAAGAAAAGAATATCAGGGTTTAAAGACAAGGTGAATGATTATCAGATTCAAATAGTAAAGAAGAAAAAGAAAGAAACTATGATCAGAACATGTAAGCTCCCTGGGACACCTTTAAAAGACTAAACTTAAGACTCACAGGTTTAGAGGAAAGAGTAGAGCTAATGACACAGAAAACCCATTTAATGAAATAAAAGATTATCTCCCCAAGTCTTAGAGATGACACACACACCCTGATATTAGAAGCATTTAGAACCCCAAATAGACAATATTAGAAAAGAACTTCTCCATGACATATTAAACAACCAAAAGTACAGAACAAACTGTATTAAAAGCTGCATAAGAGAAATGTCAAATCATTAATAAAGACAAATCCATCAAAATAGATTTTTCAAAATAAAAAATCAAAAGGTCTGAAAGACATGATGGAGTGATGCATTTTAAGCCTTGAAAGAAAATAAACACCAACTTAAATTATTATATCCAACAAAGTTATTATTCAGAATTGAAGAATAGCCAGGCACAGTGGCACATGCCTATAATCTGAGCAGCTCAGGAGACTGAGGCAGGAGGATCTAAAGTTCAAAGTCAGCCTCAGCAACTTAACATGGCCCTAAGCAACTTAGCAAGACCCTATCTCAAAGTAAAAAATAAAAAGGGATGGGGATGTGGCTCAGTGGTTGAGCACCCCTAAGTTCAATCCCTGATACCACAAACAAAACAAACAAAAAAACTGAAGAGGAAATATTTTCCAGGATAACCATAAACTAAAAGAATAACCATTAAACCAATATTATAAAAGAATCCTAAACTCAGATGAAGAAGCAAAGTAAACACAACTACCATAGTACAGAAAAAATAACTCACATTAGACTAGCAGATAACCAAATGAGGAGGAAAGAATCAAACATGGTTATTTCAGTAAACCATCCAACCTCTTAAGATGAATAAGGAAGAAAATAAATCATTCATACACACAAAAAAAGAAAAACAACATGAAGGAACTAATATGTATCTTTCAACAATAATCCTGACTGTAAATGATCTGAATTCTCCAATTAAGATGCAGACTAGCTGAATGGATTAAAAAACAAGGCCCAACTGTGTGTTGTCTACAAGAAACTCATTCCACTGGCAAAGACAAGGCTGGGAATGAAAATGAGAGGATGGAGAATGATATTCCAATCAAGGGGAATCTGAAAGTAAGCAGGAATAGCTACACTTATATCCAACAAAAGAAGACTTCAAAAGTCAAGCTTGGTCAGAAGGTCACTATATATTGACAAAGGCATAATTTATGAAAAGAAGATATAAAAATTATGAATTTATATGTACTGAATATTGAAGCACAAATTGTATAACATGAACCCTACAGGACATAAAAAGAGAGAAAGGCCCCAACACACTAATAGTAGGTGATCACAATACCTTCCTCTTACCATATATAGATCATCCAGGCCAAAAAAAAAAAAATCAGCAAAGACATATCAGAGTTAAATTACATTACACATCAAATGGATTCAACAAATACGAAATCCAGAGGATTACTGGGGATATTTTAAAAATTATACACCAATGAAGTGTGAAACCTAGAAGAAATGGACAAATTTCTAGACTCATATGACTACTAAAATTGAACCAAGATGATATAAAATCCTAAACAGATCAGAAACTGACAATAGCATTGCTCCTTAACTATTCCACAAAATAGAAAGAAAAGGAATTCCACCAAAAAGAAAATATAAATAATGTATTTTATACATAGTCGATATCCTTGATGAAAAAAGGTACAAAAATCCTCAATAAAATGTTTATAAATTGAATTTAACATCATATAAAAATCATACACTATTATTAAGTTGGTTTCTAGGGATGTAAGTTTGGTTCAACATACAGAAATCAATGTAATATATCTCATAAGTAGAATCAAGGATAAGAATCATTATGACCATCCCAACAGATGCAGGAATGCCTTCAATAAAATTCAACATTCATGATAAAAGCCCTGAATAAACTAGGTATACCTCAACATAATAAAAGACATATATGATGAATCCATAACCAACATTACGCAGAATGGTGAAAAACTAATAGCCTTTTCTATAAAATCAGAAATGAGTCAATGGTATCCATTCTCAACACCTTTATTCAATATAGTACTAGAAACTTTACTCAGAGCAATCAGGCAAGAGAAAAAAAGGGATACAAATAGAAAAGAAGAAAGCTATATTATTCCTGTTTGCAGATGATATGATTCTATACCTAGAATACCCTAAAGAATCCACCAAATGTATACTGATAACAAATTAGAACTAATAAATTTAGTGAACTAGCAGGATACAAAACCAGCATAAGAAAAATCGGTAGCTTCCCTATATCCCCATAATGAACACAATAATGACCACAATGATGAAGGAGTCGGGAAAACAATTCTATTCCAAACAGCCTCAAATAAAACAAAACAACAACAGTGAGCCCTAGGAATAAAACTAACCAAGGGGGCAAAAGACCTCTACAATGAAAAAACTAAAAAATACTGAAGAAATAAACTGAAAACACAAAGATGGAAAGATGTTCATCAATTGGAAGAATACTGTTAGAAAGGCCATACTACCAAAGGCAACATACAGATCCTTATCAAAATACCAATGACATTCTTCACAATTCATAGGGAAGTACAAAAGTTCCCAAGTAGCAAAAGCAATCCTGAACAAAAAGGAATAATGCTGGAGGCATCACAATAACTGATTTCAAAATATACTATATAGTCACTGTAGCAAGAACAGCATGGTATTGGCATAAAAATGAACATGCAGACCAAGGGAATAGAATAGAGGACCCAGGAATAAACCCATCTATATATATTCATCTGATTCTTGACAAAACTATCAAAAATATACGTTAGAGAAGACAGTCTCTCTGAAAAATGGCACTGGTAAAACTAAGCATCCACCTGTAAAATAAGATCCAAATTAGATTCCTTGCACCTTGTACAGAAATTTTCTCAACATGCATCAAAGACTTTATTATAAGACCTGAAATTCTGAAACTATTAGAGGGGGAAAAAAAGGGAAAATACTTCAAGATTTGGGTGAAGTCCTAAGTAGGACTCCAATTGCTGAGGAATTAATGGCAAGAATTGATAAATGGGACAACATCAAATTTAAAAGTTTCTTCACTGAAAAGGAAACAATCAACAAAGTGAAGACAGCATACAGAATGGGAGAAAATCTTACCAACGATTCATCAGACATAGGTTTAATATCCAGAATATATAAAGAATTCAAAAAAGTTAATAACAGCCAAAGAACAAGTAATCCAATTAAAAAAATGGGCATATGAATTGAATAGACATTCTCAAAAGAAGTACAAATGGGGGCTGGAGCAGAGTCTCAGCAGTTCCAGCACTTGCTTGGCACACATGAGGACGCAGGTTCAAACCCCAGCACCAAATACACAACTTAAGTGTTGGGACAACAAAGGCCACATGAAAAACTAAATAAAAAATTGATTTTTTCTCCCTCTCCCTCCCTCCCTTCCTCCCTCTCTGTCCCTCTTTAAATTAAAAAAAAAAAAAAAAAGGAAGTACAAATGGCCAATAAATACATGAAAAAATGCTTAAAATTTTTAGCCGCTGGGAATGTATATCAAAACTACACTGAGATTCCTTCTTGCCCCAGTCAAAATGGCTTTATCAATAAAACAAAAAAATAAATGCTGGTTGAGAATGCAAGGGAACCCTTGCATACTGTTGGTAGAAAAGTGTATTAATGCAGTCACCATAGAAAACAGCATGGAGGGGCCTCAATAAACTGAAAATAGAACTACTACATATGATCCAGCTATACCATTCCTGGGTATATACCTGAAGGAATCAAAGGCAGCATACAAAAGAGATACCTGCACATCCATGTTTATTGTCATCTTATTCACAACAGCCAATTAATGAAATCAGCCCAGAGGCCCATCAACAGATGAATGAATAAAGAAAACGTGTATATACAAATATTTGTACACACACAAGAGAGTACTATTCGGAGTACCATGCAGCCATAAAGAATGAAATCATGTTATCCACAGGAAAGTGGATGGAACTAGAGATCATCATGTTAATGAAATAAGCAAAACTCATAAAGACAAGTATCACATTTTCTCTCATATGTGGAATCTAAAAAACAAACAAACAAAATCCCATGAAAGTAGAAGGGGAATTTTTCCGGAAGAGCAAGAAGATTAGAGGAAGCGGGTAGTATGAGAGGGTAGCAGTGATGGTAGAAACAATCAAAGCATGTTAAATGCGTGGATGGAAATCTAACAATGAAACCCATTAATCTGCACAATCAATATGTGATAATAATTAAATTTTAAAAATACCTCAATTGAACAGTGATAGATTAAAAGGTTCTAGTCTAATTTCAGTTTGTTTCAGTATTTGCTTTCAACAGCTACCATAGTTGACAGAATTCAGACAGTGCTGCCCTTTGCACAGTACTGTATTTATGAAATTGTGATCATGGTTGAAGCAATTCCTTGCTTGGTACATTCCCATGGTAATACCTGTGACTTTTCAAAAAGGAAAGATTCCTGTACTTCACAAAGATAAGCAGATCCAAAAAGATGTCTAGAGTTGCCCACATTTGTTTAGTCTATTTAATTTGCACTTCCATCCACCAGCTTTGCAAAGGTTATTTCTGAACTATGTTTAGAAAAGTTCTATCTACTCTGATGGAAACAGCTATTCTTACGTAATTATTTTAACAGACAGTTTAAAATTGACAAACCCCTACCCACCCTCACCAAAAGAAAGAATGAAAAGAAACAAATCAACAAAGTCACAGATGAAAAATGATGAAATCACCACAGACCCCTCTGAAATACAGAGGATTATCAGAACCTATTTTGAGAACTTATACTCCAATAAATGGGATAATCTGGAAGACATGGACAAGTTTCTTTCTTTTTTTTTTTTTTTTTGAGCATTCATTTCTAAAGTTTAATCACCACTTAGGTAGAGCGATATACAATTACTTTTAAAAAGCATCTCCATACACAATATATTGCATATAATTAATTCAATGAACTATCAAGGCTATAAAGATTAAATAAGAAGGAGAAAATATCATTAAAAACCTCAGCTATGGTCTAAAAGTTAACTAAGCAAAGTGATCTAGTGAACAATCCTAATTAAAATGCCTGATGCAAACAAAGCTTAGACAAAAA
>PVKS010031494.1:0-23201 GCA_004027875.1 Aplodontia rufa | reverse complement strand
GTGCTTATCCACTGAGCCAGCCCTTTTTACATTTTATCTGGAGACAGGGACTAGCTAAGTTACTAAGGGCCTCTTTTAGTTGGAGGCTGGCCTTGAACTTGCGATCCTCCTGCCTCAGCCTCCCGAGTTGCTAGAATTGCAGGCATGTGCCATCACACCCACCTATGTTAAGCCACTTTTGATCTTTTGACAATCTCTGGAGGTAGGTATTACCATCCTATTTTTTAAAAAAATGTTTTTGCACTGGTTGACTGAACCAAGAGGCACTTGGCCACTTAGTAAGTACATCCCCACTCCTTTAAATTTTGGGACAGAGTTTTGCTAAGTTGCAGAGGGCTAACTAAGTTGCTGAGACTGGCCTCAAACTTGTGATCCTCCTATGTCAGCCTCTCAAGTAGTTGGGATATACTCCGCTGTGCCCTTATCTTTTCATTTTTAAAATGAAACTGAGGCCCAGAGGAGGTTGACTAACTTATGTGAGGTCACACAATTGGAGTGGCAGAGCAGGATCTGAAAAGGATCTGAAAAGGTTGCTAGGTTCCCCACCTACCTAGAGCTCACAGCCCAGAGCCGTAATTGAAGGCCTACAGGGCAGCCATGTAGTCCCTTGCCCCAGACCTCTACAGCACACACAGTCACTCAGAGCAAGCCTTTCGGGTAGAACGCGTACAGGAATATGGTCTTATCTACTTCAGACCCTTCTCTGATTTCGGACCGTTGGTGTGAGATCTATGTTCTCTTAATCCTTACCATTTTTCTTGCCTGAAAGTGAAGGCACCCGCCGATCGTTCACATCGGTGTTCATGTGTTCAGAACTGGAGCAGAGAGCACTGTGCTGGAAATCTCAGCCAGGCTCTCCAGCTGGCCCTGCCACTAATCAGCTGTGTGACCACAGCACTTACCAGCTTCCCTCGTCCTTTTGGTCCTCATGTACACTGAGGAATGTGGATCAGATCAATGTCACAAACCCCGGGCTTCGGGCCTATAGGTTTAGTTTAGCATGTACAGCAATTTTTACTTTTGGAAAAATTTTTTAACAAGTTGCCAACACTTAAATAGGGAACGTTCACCTAAAATCAAAGGTCTCCAGAATCTCATGAAACCTGGAAGATCTGCAGATCTGAATCCCCCAGCCACGGTGCATTAATGACTAGGGGATGAGTCCTTGCTGTCCCTTTGTGCTCTCTTGCCAGAGTCCCCACCTCTATGCAAAGATTTACACAGCCGGCTTCCCTGGTTCATGTTTCTTTCTGGCCCCTTGAGGCACCTGGATGGCCCTATAGCAGCTGAGTGACAAGTCCCTTGGAGAATTGGGAAAGTGGGGACCAGAGTTCTGCATCTGCCCTGCCCTGTCGATTGGTTTAACTGGAGGAAAGTTAGGAGAAAGTTCAGAAGACATCATGCTCTTTTTGGCCCCAAGTCTCCGTTTGACTCTGCTCTGGAAGGGGGACCGATCCGCAGGTGATGGACAGTCCCAGTCCCCAGTGGCGCGGGTCCCCAGCATCCCTTTTGGACACATCTCAGCCTGTTCCTTTTATAGAGCTCCTGCTTTTCAGAGATTAATTCTTGTCAAATGCAGCTTATTTTCCAACCCTTTCAGGCCCCATTTAAAGCCTTCTGCTTTATTTTACCTTTTTTGATAAAGTCACGGAAGGCTTTTTAAAAAAATTTTTTTTATGGATTTGCCAATGATTGTCCAGTTTGACAAATTGGATTCTTAAAGCTGATTCTTTGAAGAAAAGGATGCAGTGTGACAAGACAAGAAACAGCTCATCCTCAAATCGGGAGGATAAATAAAAAAATAAAAGCAAGCCCATTCTCAGGCTTTCCTGTGACTCAAAGGGTGTCTCAGTTGTCACTGATAATCTAATCTTTCTATGATAGGTGAGGAACAGGACAATGGCGACCCAGCCAGGCTGCGGGTGTGATAGGCCTCTGATTAATAGGACTGTCCAATAAGCCCCCGGCCCCCAGGAAGATGATTAATGACATTTGATGTGAACTCTGGCCTCCCCCCAGAGAGAACAGAGGCAGAAACGGGAGCTGCTCAGACACAACGCTGAAGCCTGCACAGGGTGATTGATTCCTGGAGCCTTTGTTGCTTGGGCTGTGTGTCGGGGAGGGGCTCAGGCACCCCGGGGGCTGGCTCACAGGCTGTGGCCTAGCAGGGCTTTGCAGTTGGCACCTCTTATAGAAGCCAGCCTGCTTGGTGGGTCTCAAAAGCAGCTTCCTCTGGAGCCTCAGCCAAGCCCTGCTGTCCCCTGCCCCTAGATCATTTTGACTCCTCCCTTGTCCCCAGTGCCAGGAATCCAAAAGCCAGGCCTGGGGACCTCCACCTGTCCTCTGGTTTACAGGGTCCAGGTGGGTGATAGTGGCCTTTAGGCAAGAGGGTTTCAGTAGCTGGCAGATGAGATGCCCCAATAGAGAAGCCAGAGAGAGGGAAGGGCGGATGCAGCAGGAGCACATCTCCCTGGCCACCAGGGGGTGCCCAGCGGGGAGGACACCCCAGCCTGGCTCGAAAGGTGAGGTGGCAAAGGCAACCTCAAACTTGGTGGTGATTGGCCTTTTTTTTTTTTTTTTTTTAAGAGAGAGGGACAGTGTGTGTGAGAGAGAAAGACAGCAACAATTGTTATTTAGTTTTTTGTGTGGCTTTCATTGCTCCGAGACTTCGATGTGTACGTGGTGCTGGGGTTTGAACTCGCATCCTCCTGCATGCCGGGCAAGCGCTGTAACCGCTGAGCCAAAGCTCCATCCCGGACTGGCCCTTCTTTGCTCCTCTGTCCAGCTAACCTCCCAACCTGTCTGCCGTTCCTAGGACAGCCATGCCAAAGCCTTAAATCTTCCTTCCTGCGTATCAGCCTTCTCTGGCTTTTCCCGCTCACCCCAACGACCACATCCTTAGGGGCAACCCTACGTAGCTGCCCTGTCAAGAGGGACCACGTGAGTCTAGGCCTCGGCTGTAACAACACCCAAATGACGATAACCAAGAAAAGGATTAATTGCCAGTTAGTTGAACCAAGTGTCGCAGTTGATGGCCCAGGGCAGGGCTGGAAGCGGCGGCCTGCAGGTGTGAGCAAGGCCTGAGAACCCATCAACCCCACTCTTCCTGGAAGTGGCTTTAATTACTGGGGGTCTGAGTGCAGGGGTCACTGGGGTTGGCCTTCTGAGAGATGAGCCCAACCCTAGACCACGGGCAGTGGGAGCCAGCGATGTGCGAACCCCTGACGCATCGGCGCCCACTTGAGACAGCGCATCGCAGAACCTCTGTGCCCGTTCAGCCAAACCGCAGCTGATGAGCGTCCTTCTAAGCCACCCCGGGGCTGCTGGCCGGGCGGTCACTGTCAGCAGCATTGCCAGCTGCAGTGGCACCAGTGTTGAGACCTCATTTGATGAACATTAACGGAATACAGACAAAGTGAAGCTGCTCTGATAGGACTCATCAGGACTAATTCAGCTGGGACAAAGACGAGAGACCTAGGCTCAGGTTTACGGTGGTGACTGGTAAGCTGCGCGGGTTTCCACCCCTGTGCCCAGAACGTGGAAAACACCAAGTCAGCACTAGGAATTACTATCGTTATTATTTATTTATTCATTCTTATTTTTTTTATTTTTTAAAGGGAGAGGGACAGATACAGAGAAAGAGGGAGAATCCATTTTATTTAGTTTTTCATGCGGCTTTCATTGCTCCCACACTTTGTTGTGTACGTGGTGATGGGGTTTGAACCCACATCCTCGCCCATGCCAGGCAAGCGCCAAGCCACTGCTCCAGCCCTATTTTATTATTTATTTTTAATACATTATTATTCACAGTGTTTTGCTCGCTGGATGATTGTCCTACAGTGTGCTTAGTTGAGAACAACAACAACAACAAAAATTCAGGATCACGTGTGAAATGCTGAAAATTTTGAAAGGAGTATTCCAAACAGGAGGGATGGTGAGAGATTTCTTTTTCAGCTGAGAAAGGATGCCCCTTACACATGAAATCTCTTGTTCAGTTTCTGCCTTTAGATTCTTACCCGGGCTTTGAGTAGCTCTGTGCTGAGCAGTAGGAGTTTCCTGGAACAGAAGGCCAGCCAAGGCGGAGCTTCTAGGGAAGGTGGGAAGGTGGCCTTGCCGGGCCTCCCCTTGTCCCCTCTCCACAGGCCTGCAGCCAAGCCAAGCTGCCAAGCCACGCAGCAGCGCAGCGTCTGATGAGTGGGACTTCAGGGAGCCAGTAAACACTCACCCGGGGCCACTGGGCCAGGGGAACTGACGTTCTCTCTTCCTCCTTAGCCAATGGGTTGGCCAAGTCCTGCCTGGCCCAGCTGCAAAGAACACCCTCTTTCCATTCCTTCAACAAGTGGCCCTCAAATAACCCAGGCCAGGACCGCTGAAAGAGTACTCAGAGAAGATCTGGGGAGGGAGAAGAAAGTGATTTTTAAATTCTTTGTGTGCGCGCATGCACACGAGACAGGGAATTTAGCCAGACGCGCTTTAGCACTGAGCTACACCCCCAGTCCTTTTTATTTTATTTTTATTTTGAAACAGGATCCCACTAAGTTGCAGAAGCTGGCCTTGAACTTGCAATCCTTCTGCCTCAACCTCCAGGATCGGATTGCTGGGATTACAGGCATGTGCCACCATGCCTGGCTTAAATTCTTTTTGTTTTTTTATGTTGATGGGGACTGAACTCACAGCAGGAAGCAGGAAAAGTCAAAGAAGGTGAGTTACTGCTTCATTTTTCAAGCAATATAAAGAAGCTATGACATAGGTTAAGTTTATATCCTGTTCTGAAATTTTTGGGTCTGATATTACCAGGTGTTGATTAGCTCAATGATTCTTATTTTTTTTTTTTAAGAGAGGGAGAGAGTGAGAGAAAGAATCAATTTTATTGGTTTTTTTCATCTGGACTTTGTTTCTCTGACATTTAGTTGTGTACGTGGTGCTGGGGTTTGAACCCAGGTCCTTACCCATGACAGATAAGCACCTTAACCCCTGATCTGCCACACCAGCCCCAGCTCAATGATTGTTAAACTTTAGCAATGACCAGAAGGCTGCTGGGTTCCCCAGCTGAAGAGTTTCTGATTCAAGTTTGGGTGGGGCCTGAGAATTTGCATTTCTAACAAGACCCAAGTGATGCTGATGATACTGGTTTGAGGACCACATTTTAAGAATCACTGGATTAGCTGCTTAGAGGAGGGCAGCAGAATTATTTGGGGAATTGTATTAAAAAACAGCAATAACAATTTCTCAGTCTCTTGTAACAGTCATGGTGTTTTTGGCTACAATTAACCGAATACCAAATGACAGTTGTTTGATTAAGAAAGATGCTTGTTTACATATCAATTAGACTGGAGGTAGATAATTTCAGGGTGGTATAGAGTCTCAGTAATGTTATTGATGTAATTTTTCATCCTTAATACAGTTGAATTTTTATCCTTAGGTTTTTTGCCACATGATTACAGAATGGCTGCCACAGTTCCAACATTCATGTTCTATAATAACTGTATTCCATGTAGAGAGATCTCTCTCTGTCTCACTCATTTACTTCAGGTGCAATATCCTTTCTATAAGTCTTCCCTTTGTAACTCATTGTTTAGAAGTGGGTGACAGGTCCACTTTAAGTAAACCAATAGCAATAGGGAATGGAATTACTCAATGATCTAAGTTTACCACCTTCCCTGAGCATGTTACTACCTGATTAAAATTAGGATTCTGTGACTTGGAAGGAAGGACTGTCATTGGGCAGATTCTAACAGTGTCTGCTCTAGCTGGAGTGACCAACCTGTCCTGATTTTTCTGAGACTGTCCTAGTTTTAAAAGTGAAAGTCTCACACCCTGGAAACCCCTTCAATACTGGGCAAATCAAGATGATTGGTCACCCTTAGTTCTGTTTCTCTAGACCTTCTGAGTTAGAATCTCTTGAGGGTGAGACCTAGACCTTAAAAATGATTTTTTTTAGTAGTAAAGCACATGCCTAGCATGCTTGAGGCCCTGGGTTCAATCCCTAGTGTTGCCCCCACCCCCCCAAAAAAAAAAGCCTCTCCCAAGGTGATTCTAATGTCTGACCAAGTTTGAGAATCTCTGGGTTTAAGTTTACCTGAAGCCAAAATTAGACTTGAGTTTGACATATTCACAACTAACATCAGGGCAGGAAGGAAAACCCAGATGAAATGATGTAGGTACAACTTGAGGCTGGGATTTCTTAAGGGGTCAAATTGAACCCCAAGATCTTTGAATTCCACCCCCAGATTGCTTCTTGTCCCTGATGTGAGAAGGGACAGCCTAATTTAGAGTCCCCTCTTGGGGAGATCTTGATACCCCACACAGCCAGCTGTGTCAGGCCACTTACCATCCAGCCTTTCAAAAGCTGTCTCCATGGTACATTGCAGATTCCTCAGGAGGGAGCCCCTGTGTGAGTCATCTTCTGTCCTGAGCATCCAGCATGCATTCAATAAGTGTGTGTTGAGTACAAGAAGGAAGGAAGAAAGGAAGGAAGGGAGGAAGAGAGGGAGGGAGGAAGGGAGGAAGGAAGGGGGAGAGGGAGGGAGGAAAGAAGGGAGGAAGGGGGGAAGGAAGGAAGGAAGGGAGGGAGGGAAGAAGGGAGGGAAGGAGGGAGGGAGGAAGGAAGGAAGGAAGGAAGGGGGAAGGAGGGAGGAAAGAAGGAAGGAAGGAAGGGAGGGTGGGAGGGAGGGTGGAAGGAAGGGAGGGAGGAAGGGAGAAAGGAAGGAAGGCTGGCTGTACTTTTGAATGCTATAAAGATAAATTCAGGTCATTAGATCCCGAACCAATTCTTGTAAAAGCCAAATACTGAAGCCTAGAAACCTCCCTGCCTCTTTGGTGCAAGACTTTGGGTGGGGCTGGGTGGGCGTGGGAGTTGGGTCAAGCTGTTCCCCAGGACACTAGCCTGCGCTCCCTCCCTGGCATGGGCTCCCCAGACTTCCGTGGGAGCGGGTGCGTCTGAGGCGCAGTGCTGGGTGACTTTCCGACGTTTGAGCTCATTATTCATCATTAGGAGTCCTGGTGTCTGGGTTTTCACAGGTGATCAAAGCTTCTCTGTCTGCAGCAGCCAAGCAGGCCCTGGTGTGTGTCACCGGTAATCTCCTGCCTCACCAGGCAGACAGTTAAGTAACCCAGGAAGGAGGAGATTTGGTTTTTAAGCTCAAATAATTCAGCCTGACACCCTGACGTGCAGACGGTAGCTCCAGCTCTGCTCTGAGGAGGCTGTCCCTGGGTGGAGGGGTGCTGGCTGGCAGAGCTGCAGCTTATGTTCATGAGAGGTTATTTTGGAGCCCATGGACGCCTGTCCTCAAGTTGCTCTTCTGGGAGGGCTGGGAGTGGGGAGGAGAAGCTGTGGATCTCACAGCTCTTTGTGCCCCTGGCTTCCTCCTGCAGCTTGGTTTATCCCCTGAAACTTAATTTCAAACAGCACCCCTACCCAGGCCCTTCTAGACTCCAAACTCCAAATGGGACTTTTTTCTTTTTCTTTTTCTTTTTTTGACCTTAGTTTCTGGCAGGACTCAGGATTCAATTTGCCTTTTCTACCCCAAATTCTTCAATGCTCCCTGCAGTTTACGTCATTACGTAGAAAATGAGCTGCAGGCCTGAACCCCAGATCCAGATCTCAGCACGTGATACTCGTGGAGGTCCTGACTAGGAATCGCTTCAACATTGGGGGAAATACTTTTCAGGCTGCTTGGAACAATTTGCAAATTCTGCATTTCCTGATTTTCTTTTTTAAAATTGGATAGAAAAATTTGGCCTAGAAACAAATATTTTTTCCTCATTGTGCACAAACTTTGTGCAAAAGAGTTTGCTCAACCCTGCCCTAGTCAGTATCTTTACCTTTCTTCCTCTCAGTGCAAAAGCCAGGTTGAATGAAGAATGGAGCCTCTTAGTGTGAGAAATGGAAACAACGTTGCTTAAAGCGTTATAGCTACATCCAGGGGTTGCTTTCCAGTAGGTCCTATGAGAAAATCAGCGAGGCTGGCAACTGGGGTGATGCTGTCCTCCCCAGCATGTGCAACGGGTCTCTGTGCTGGCCCATGGGTGTGGTGTGGCTCTCTTGTGCAGATGTTCTTGTCCCAGCTAAGTTAGGTGTGTGGATGACCATCTCAGACCTCATGGCCCTGGCCTTTGGGAGGGCCCCCCAAGGCCCTAGCCTTCCCAGGCTGGAGAAGGGCCAGCCCCAGGGCTGGGCAGGCCCGCCCTGCTCCTGTCCAAGGCTGCTCCTCTGTCTTTGGATCCAACTCCTACCAGGATGTTTTACATATTTTAATTAAAGCCTCGCCCTGGGCAGGGCCTCTGATAGATGGCTGCAGGGTCGCAGGGGTGTGAGCAGCGTCCTGCTCTAGACCAGGCTTGGCTCCCACCCCTGGAGGCAGGTCCACGTGGTTGGAGGAGGAGAGGCAAACGGGGCAGGTGGCGGGCACATCCAGGGATGGGTGAGGCAGGGCCCAGGGGTGGGAGAAGAGTTCAGGTGGGAGAGCTCCATGGACCAGCTGGCTGGTGGGCTTCTGAGGAGTCCGGTTCTTGCAGACACACAGCCCTGTGGACGCTCCTTAGCAGTGTCAAATCATGACAAATGGCATGACTAAAAGTTGCTAGGTGGCAGCTGCCGCCTCTCAGAGGGAAGCAGGTATTTTTAGTGCGGTGCCTTGGGGCTCTGGCACTGGGTTAATTAATCATGGAGAACAGAACCAAGTTTTGTTTGAGATCCTGGTCCCCATCCCACTCTTGTCCAGTCTTGTCCCGTTCTCCAGACCGGAACACAAGCTGCCGAGGCGGAGGGTGCACCGCTGGAGCAGCCCTGCTCGGCCCCCGCACAGTGCTGGGGACGCCACCCGGTTCCCCCTGGCCTCCCCAGCTCTGCGTCTTCCTCTTTTACCCCAAGTGCCCCACCTCCCAAAGGCCTCCTCAAGCCCAGGGGGCTTTCTATCACCTTGCCCTACTCATTCCTTCCGGGACTTAGCCGCAGCCTCAGTCACCTTGTGTCGAATGCTTACTTTATACCCTCTGTCCCCTTCTGCTGAAATGCCAGCCTCCTGACAGCAGGATCTTCTCTTGTCTGCTTCACTCTCATGTCCTTGCTCAGTGGACAGAGGGTGGACACTCAGTGGACATCACTGATTGAGGGATGAATGGATGGGCAGGTGGATGGACCCTGACTGGCGGGGTAGGGGGTCGGAGGGGTGGAAGGCTGGTGGGGGGGAACCCCTCATGCCACATCTGGGAAGATTCTGGCTGTATAGGGATATACCCGCTCAGGGCGATATAGCCATCATGGGAGGCACAGGACCAGGGGACTCTGGGAAAGGAGTGGCTGACTCAGGCTGGAGGCTTTCCCCTTCTCCTTTTGAAATGTCCATCACACACTTTTGGGGGTTTGTGACGATTGCTCTGATTTCTGGCTTCTTTTTTTTTTTCTTTCATTATTTTTCCCCTTAGGGGATGGGGAGTGGTAGACCAATATTTTGAAGGACCCCTAGAAGACTGCTTCCCCACTGAAGCTGACATAAATAGGTTGTCTTTGGGGAGTAAGCATGGTCTTTTCACTGAGTCTTCTTTTAAAATACAACTATTTTTGTGGAAGACATAGTTGGTTGCCCCCACTTCTTTTCTTTCTTTCTATTTATTTATTTATCATTTATTTATTTATTTTTGGCAGGGTCAGCTCAGGCTTTATTTTTGGGGAAAAAATAAAACAGATGAATTGATTTTTCGATTGAGGGCACAGGTGGGCATCGTCAAAAAGTGGTAGCCCAGGCAATAGAGGGGCACCCTAGGGATGGGCAGTGAGGGCTGCACTGCGTGTGGGTCTCCTGTTTCCCCAGTTGTCCACCACAGCTGTCTCTTTCACAGGCTGGGGACAGATGCAGGAGCAGGGGAGACCATCTTCCCCGCTCTCTTGCTTAAATACAGAAGCCTGCCCCCCGATTTGGTTCCGCTTTTGAAGGGCTGAACCAGCCTCAGCCTCAGTCCCAGTAAGGGAATTGTGATCCACGAGCCAACTCTGGGTACGTCTGCCCCCTTGCCAGGCAGGGGTTAGGAAGGACTGGGAATGCTGTTCCCACTAATGGGATGTGGGCCCTTTAAGCTTTGGTTTCCTCCTTTCCACAAAGGAATGTGCTGGAGTTGTGTCCCTTTGGATACTAAAAAGGATCCAGGTTTATTTCACTTGCAGAGGTGAAAACACATCACAGGGAGGGGGAGCTGTGAGGTTACTTCCTGCCTGGTGGGCTGCGTCCAGGGTCTCAGACCCAGGGAGGTTCCTGGTACCCAACCCTGTGACCTCTTAAACATGTCTTATCCCATTCCGTTTGAATCTGACTTCTGGGGGTGGAACCAGGCTCTTTGCTGGTGTGGTGTGTCCCTGTGTCCCTTAAGTATCCCGTCATCTGAGTCACAGGAAGGCTGCCAACTGCTGAACAGACCAGGGGCCAGGGGGACCTGTCCGACAGCAGGTTCAAGGCCCAGAGATGCTCGGATTTCTTTCCCCTGGTACCTGGAAGAGAACAAATACATCTGTCTTCTTACTGGGATATACGGGAGGCAATTTTGCAAGGGAGGCACGGGCCCTGACTATGAAATTTTGGGGTAGAGAACTTTCAGAACGTGCACGTTTGCTGCTCAGCTGGGGTCATTGCCCCAGAGGCTCTGGAGGCCACTAAGCCCCAGGGCCTTCTGGTGACAGCACTTGCCTGCTCTCGGTCTTTGGAGTGGCTTACGTGGAAACACAATTGTGCTCCCTATGCAAGAGGAACATTCCAAGACCCCAGTGGGTGCCTGAAACCATGGGTGGCACTGAGCCCTGCTTACAGTATGTTCTTCCCTGAAGTTACACGCCTAGGATGAAGTTTAACCAACAGGTTAACAGTAATAATTACCATAGATCTGGCAACATCAGCACACTTTTTTTTTTTTCTGGCACTGGGGATTGAACCCAGAAGCATTTAACAGCTGAGCCACATCCCCAGCTCTTTTTATTTTTTATTTTGAGATAGGATCTCACTAACTTGTTTAGGTCCTTGCTAAATTGCTGAAGCTGGCTTTGAACTTGCAATCTTCCTGCCTCAGCCTCCAGAGCTGGAATAATTTTCCTCTCATTAAGTAAAAAACTTTGCTTGCTCACCTGTAGGAAGTGCTTAATGTCTTCTCTGTGGTATATCCACATGACCAGTATCACTACCCCTGTGTTTTGGAGCCACTGTTAAGTAAAATAAAGGTTACTAGAACAAAAGCTCCATAGTACCACAACAGTGGCTAAGATAACAGAGAGGACTGCCAATGATTAACAGGCAGGTAGCATATACAGCGTGGATACGCTGGACAAAGGGGTGCTTCACTCCCTGGGAATGACAGAGCAAAATTTTACCACTCTACTCAAATGGCACATGAGTTAAGTGAGGCATATAAATTGCTTATTTCTGTAATTTTCCATTTAATATTTTCAAACCTTGGTTGACTATAGGTAACTAAAATCACGAAACCCCAAACTGCAGGTAAGGCAGGAGATTATACTGTCCTCCCCTCTGGGTCACAGAAACATATAAAAACCTCATTAAAAGGCACCAGGGAAATTGAGGAGTTGCTGTTCCACTTAGACTTTAGCTATTTTTCTTTCACAGTTGTAGTTGTGACTTCCCCTATTCCCTGTGGGAGATAAATAGGCAAAAAATTAGAAATACAGAGAGAATGAAAGGCAGAAACAGAATGGGAGAGACTGGAAGACAGAGATACACCCTTCCCTTCACTAATTCAGGAAATGTTTTTTTGAGAACCTATTATGTGCCCAACATGCACCACACCCCCCTTCCCCAACTAACACACCACAAAACCACTCAAAGCCCCACCTGGCTCAGGCAGGAGAATCAGGAAGTTGCTTTTTCTGCTAAGACCAGTAGATGTCATCGTGTCAGCAGAAATGCTAAGGGTGCCTGTGATTTGACAGCCACCTCTAGAAAGAAATCAGGTTTCACCTAGTATATCTGAGTGCCATTATATGCAGGTACCAGGCAGAACACTGGAGAGTGCAGAGTGGGTGCACACGGTCTCAGCCTCACAGCATTCACTGTGCCTAAGGAACAAAATGCGAGAGAGGGCGGGAGGTAGACTGTGTGGGGTCTTTGAACTTGGGAGCCCTTGGAGGAGCCATCTGCACCTCCCTACATTACAGAGAGGGAATAGGCTCAGACCGGGGAGGTGAATAACCTGGAATCACACAGCAATTGGACTCCAGATCTCCTGACCCCTAGTCCAGTGGGTGCTCTTTTAACCAAATATTTTGTCTCAGTAATTGGAGTTGCTTTTTCCATCTTGTGATTCACAATTTCACCGTAATTTAATCTTGAACCTCCCTGCAAAACATCCTCTTTGGTGCCTACCCAAGGTTCCTTGATGGTCAGTCTGCATCTCAGAGATCAGGAAGCACCCTTTTCATGGGCCTGTGATGCTTGGGTCTGCATAGAGGCCCAGGAAAGCTGATTCTAGGCACCTGTTCCCAGCAACATCTTGTTGGTAGCTTGAAACTGGCTGTACTGGGAGTATTTATACCAGGGAAATTGGCAACAGCTATAAATCAGAGCTTAATGTTTTTCTTCCTGAGAGATGCACACCACTAAATCACTATCCCTGCATTTATACAGATAAGGAAACTGAGGCTCACGGATATAAGGTAACCTGCCAAAAAGATGACATCACTTATAGGTGGGGGAGCTGGGACTCTAATGCAGGTAGTTTGATTGCTGGAGCGTTCAGGGATGATAGATTTAAACTAACCTAGAGCCACTTTGACATGGAGGGGTCTAGGTTGATCCCAGGTGGCTTACTCTGTTGTATTCTGCTAAATCAAAACAAAATACCCAAGGCTGGGCAATCCATAAAGAAATGTATTTCCTTGAGTTTTAGAAGCTGGAAAGTGCAAGAGCAAGGTGTTGGTCTCTGGTGAGGACCTTCACATGGCAGAGGACAAAGGGATAGAAAGAAAAAAGGGACGAGACTCAGCCTTTCTTATGGAGCCTATTCTGAGCTAACTGACATTAATCTAGTTGAGAGGGCAACCTCTTAGTTGCTCACCTCTTTTTTTATTCCAGTACTAGGGATTGAACCCAGGGGCACTTAACCACTGAGTCATATCCCCTCCCCTTTTGTAAAATTCTGAGACAGAGTCTCACTAAGTTAGGGCCTCGCTTAGTTGCTGAGGCCCCAGCCTCCCAAGCAGCTGGGATTACAAGCATGCACCACTGTGCCTGGCAGTTTCTCACTTCTTAATACTGTTCTAACAATTAAATTTCAGCATGAATTTGGGAGGGAACAAGCATTTGAACCATGGCCCCAGGTTTTTCAGGTAGGTACCCATTGGGTGATACCCCAGGCTGGTATCATTAATCAGATAGGAATAGAGGAACAGGAATCAGTCTGGGCAAAGAGAGAATCAATTCAGCTTTGGATGCACCAGATTTGAGGCTGTTGGGTAGATGTTAGATTTGGCACCCAGGAGGGAGGTCTAGCAGGAGATTGCAATGTGCAAGGTGGAATTTTGTCCTTGGCTAAACCCAGTGCAACATCCATCCTTGTGTGTGTGTGTGTGTGTGTATGTACTGCATATGTGTGAACATTTGGGCAGGTTAAGGAGTTGTGCACTCTTGCTCGCATTTGTTTCCTGGTCCCAGTACACAGTGAGCACTCAAGGAAATATTCACAGCAAAAATGTGAGTGACACTTTTTCACCCTGAACTTAATTAGCCACTGCTCAGGATCTTACATCAAAAGTAAGTACATTTCTCACAATTCAAAGATCATCTCGATTTCTGGCATGATCACAGGTGTATGGATTTGGAATCATATTACTCTTTCAGCATTTCAGTACTGGATGTGGGATGAGGCACCCAGTCTTACAACATCCTTGTTTTACTGGCGAGGGACTGAAGACCACACCTAGACCATCCAGTCTCTGTGCCAGGGATGGAGACCACCCAGTCTTGGCAGCAAGTGGGCCTGGCCTGCCATGTCTTGCCAGTTTCCTCTTCTGCTGTGTGACTTGGCTTGTCCCTGGAGTGAAAGAAGAGTTTGAGCTCTGATTCGGGAAGGATGGTGAGTGGATAAGCATACACATCTAAGGAAGACAATTTGGAAAGGTAAATAGGTCTAACTTAGGTAACCAAACAAGAAGCTACAATATGCAAATGAGTGGATTGTGGCTTTCCTCCTGGTTGGCCTAAGGGTCTTTGATGTCACAATGCATTGGGTCTCTCCACTCCAAAGGATTGTGCCTCTAGCCAAAATAACTCACTGATCTGGCCAGTTCCTTGGCTTCCTCCCTGTCCAACGTGGAAGGGAGGCAATGGACCCTGTCTACCAGGCTGGGTCCATCCTCATGAAGGTGAATACCTTACAAGGGAAGAAGATGGTGGAGAGTGGCCTCCAGTCTGGAGACTTTACCCTCTCCCAGTCATGGCCCTCCTGCCTGCCCCCGCCGGCTGACTTGGAGATCCTGCAGCAGAAGGTGGCCGGAATGCAGCGGGAGCTGGAGGACTTTAAGAAGGAGGCGCTGAAGGCCATCCATTACCTGGAGGACGCCTTCTGCGAGATGAATGGCATCCTGGCGCAGCAGGAGGAGCAGGCGGCCCGCGTGAAGCAGCGGCTGAGGGAAGAGGAGGACCGGGGCATCGTGCGCAACAAGGTCCTCACCTTCCTGCTACCGCGGGAGAAGCAGCTCCGGGAGCACTGCAAGTGGCTGGAGTACATGCTGCTGGGCAGGGGCCGCGACACACTGGGTGCCACCAGGAAGAGCCAGGTGGACTGAGCCTCTGGGGGTCCCCCCCACCCCGGCTGCGCCAAGTGGAAGATTTTTTTTTAAATGGAAGGACAAACCTTAAGTCCCCACCCACTTGCTTCTTTCCCCCCATTTCCATTGCTTTCCTTCTACCAAAATAACACCTTCCCGAGAGGCAAAAAGACCTCGGTATGTTTTTTTGGTGAAGTTGCATTTGTCCAGCTTCCTCAAGGAAGGAGGCAGACACCCCAATACTAAGTCAGACCCCTGTGACTTTCACCTTGAACCATTTCCTGTTTGTAATGGTGATATTGCTTGGATGTATAGCATTTTTTCTTGTATTTTCTTAAACTGATTGTGTTGAACAGATTTACCTTTCTTTTAATGACTCAAGGATCTCATGATTTGTTACTGAGTGCACGGTCTGCTGAGAGGGGTCCGATCGCTTGCCCATGCTCTTGAATGGCCCCAGCTTGCTCTGCGTGTGTCGTTCTTGGCCTCACCTGTTTGTTTCTCCTGTCTTTTGTCATTCTTGGACTGTCTTCTCTTGCTTTTCTCTGCTGCCTTTGCCCACCTCTGCTTCCCTCCATTTACTCTGCAGACTGGCCAATCAGATGGACGGCCGCCCTCGGAGGTGATTCAGAGCCCAGCGCAAAACTGACTGCAGGAAGTCACGTTCCGTACCCAGGGTCTCCACGCTGATAAGCGGCAGCACCGGGCTTCAAGTGCAGGCCACCTGGGCTCGCTCACCATCCTGATGCTGCTCAACCCCCTCCCTGACCTTGGAACTGCAACGGGCTGATCATGGACCTGTCCTGGAGGAACGAGATTGTCACGGGGGTGATTGGTGCTCATTATCTGTCACTGTGCCTTTTATTTCCAATTAGTCTTGTCTCATTTCTGTCCTTTCTCTGCCTACCCCTCCCCGCAAATGCTGCCATGCAGCAGGGATGGTCCTCTAAGCTGTAGAAGTGAGGGGCCTGGAGCCCAGAGCCTGCGCAGAGTGAGGCCTGTCTCTCTAGCCCATGACTGACAGCCTGTTCCATGCCCTCTGACCTTCTATAGCCGCCTCAGCCTCCCTCCTGTTTCTCTCACAGACTGTCTCCAAATAAAATTCACACATCTGGAATCCCCAAGTTCAACTTCACAAAAGGACCCTGTGATCCATGGTTAATTTCTTTTCTTTTAAGAGACAGGGAGAGAGAGAGCAAAAGAGAGAATCGAGAGAAAGAATCAGTTTTATTTAGTTTTCCCATCTGGCCTTGTTGTGTATGTGGTGCTGGCGTTTGAACCCAGGTCCTTGCACACGCAGGCAAGCACTCCAACTGCTGAGCCACAACTCCAGTCCTCTCTTTTTTTTTTTTTTAAAGAGGGAGGGAGAGAGAGAGTAAAAGAATCAATTTTATTTACTTCATCTTTTTTTTTCAACTCTTAGTTGTGTTTATGGTGCTGGGGTTCAGACTTGGGTCCTCACACATGCCACCGATCTAGCCCCCGATCCGTGGTTAATTTCAATATCCATCCATCAACCAGCCACCCAGCGGGCTGCATCTTGACTCTAACTTAAGGTCATTTCTACTTTACACGGCTTAGCTAAAACAATAATAATGGTAATACTAGCAATATTCATGTTACCACTGATATATTGGCTTAAAGTCATCAAGAAAATGACGTATTCCAGGCACCATGCTTGACACTTTGTAGCTACTATTATAAACTACAATTCTGAGGAAACTAAGGCTCAGAGAAGTAGCTTGCCCAAGGTCACACAGTTGGTGGAGCTGGAATTTGAACCTGGCAATGTCTAGCTGTAGAACCTGTGTTCTTAACTTCGGTGTAGTATATTTGGAAGTCTCATAAACACGTCTGGAGTGGATAAAATAGGGTACTGAAATTGTTGAGGGAGCTCTCAGAGAAAGGATTGTTTCATGGGGGAGATTCTTACACTACTAAAACTTGTAGGGGTATTGTCTGTGTGTGTGTGTGTGTGGTGTTTTATGCATTTGAGGAGAGACCTTCACTTTCTAATAAGAGGTTTAAAACATTTCCACTGTTCCATGCAGAGGAAAAGGCATCTAATCCATATGGAAGTAGACTTGAGGCAACCTCAGGTTCAGCCCTCAACGCTACTGTCCAGGAGGGATGGTGTTCCTGGGAACTCTGAGAAGAGGTTAAGGGATCCATATTGATCAGATTACGTTTGGAGTCATCTGTGTTTAGTCTGGCCCAACATTTTTTTTTCCTTTTTTTTTCAGGGCTGAGGACTGAACTTGGGGCCTTGCGCGCATGCTAGGCAAGCGCTTTGCCACTGAGCTAAAGCCCCAACCCCCTGGCCCAACATTTAAATAGAGACCTAGGCACCCTGGGAAGAGGCCAGGGAATCCAAGGACAGCCAATGCTGGAGGTCCTGGGGAGCTGGGCAGGAGACGTTTTGAGGGGAGACGCTTTTTTGAGGCGGAGGGTAATGTCATTACTCTTTTTCCTGCTTGTGTAAGAAACCAGTGGAGGGATCAACATGGGCCAGGCAAATGGAGACCTTTATATCTGCAAAAATATATTACATTTAGAGCTGAAAGATCTGCTCAAGATTGGGGGTTAGGCTCTATTAGCCACACGGGCTGGCAGAGAACTTGTCCTTCAATCTGACCTTGTCTCCAGGCACGGAGCAGGCAGTGACGGACAGCGGCAGGCCTCTCGAAGGGCTGCTTCTGTGGAACTGTAGAGTGACCTGTCTGCAGATGGACAGCTTGGGAGACAGGAAGGAATGTGCCAGGCGAGTGCAGATCTGTCTCCAAACCCACAGCGATCAGAAAGTCCCTCTCCTTCCCTGGGGAGGAGTAGGTGAGGGGAAGGAGAGGCGGGCAGCTACTTGACCGCAGTTCCCCCCCATTGTGAAAGAGGAAGGGGAAATAAGGACTTAACCTCAGCAATGAGGAAAAGGGTTAGATGAGCCATCTGATTCTACGGGGCAGCACTAGTGACAAAGGATAGGTGCTTGCAGGAGGCAAACTTTAGCACCATGTAAGAAGCAAAAGGGACCTTGGGTGCTTATGTGTCTGGGCCCAGTGAATTGCTTTAGTTGGTCTGGGATGAGAATGAGAACACCTTAGAAAAACCTTATACATTTCAAAGACTCCTGGGAGTATTCTCGAAACCTTGCTTGCAATGTCCTGTTTCCGTGTTTCCCTGGGGCCTTTGTCTACATTGTAGTTTATGATAGCAATGTGATTTATGGTGAGGGCCCCGGGTCATGCTGTATCAGTTTGACCTCTGGAAGAGCTGCAGACAGAATAACTAAGGTCAACCTTGCAGGTGCTTCCGTACCTATGTGATAGAACATCTATAAAACCCTGGTCATCAGGACTCAGAGGAGCTGCCCTGGTTGACAATACTCAACACATCTCGCCCATGGTTGCTTGGGAAATTAAGCATCATCCACACAACCACAGTTGGAAAGGACAGCCAGGAGCTGGCCTGGTCTCTCCTTGACTGTCCCATGTGCCTGTTAACTTTTCTGTCCTGGACTGTAACCATGAGTGTAACAGTGTTTCTTAGCAAGTTTCAGTGAGTCACAGACCTTGCAGGCACTCTTGGGACCCACAACACAGAGTCAGATGCACTAGACCCTATGCTGAGAGGTGATCCCCTACAATAGCCATGTGAGTTAGGCACTGTTATCCCCAGAAGAAATCGGGGCACAGGGAGGCGAGGTAACTTGCCTAGGAGTCTCGAGAGAGATTCCAGAGCTCTGCCTCTTGACCACTACCCTGCTACAAAGGTAGGAACTTGGAGTGATGGGCTGGTTCCCCTTTGCTAGAAGATCCTTTGTGGGATGGTCCCAAGGCCCTCGAACTCCAGGGGAGTCCTGAAGTGATGGTGGCAAGGTAGTATGGAGGAAGGGCCTGGCCTCATGAATTTCCTGTCTTGCAGGTTTTAGATGCACATCTGTCCAATTTGGGTTAGTTGTCCTACCTGGAGACCAGGTGAGGGTCTAAGTGTCTTCTTGCAGTCCCCTCTGCTGCAGGGTCAGAAGCCTTAACAGTGTATCAAGAGTTTTTGCTACAAGCCACAGGATACCCATTATGCTGACTTTAAAAAAAAAGTGTTATTTTCCTCTCTCCACTTAACAAGGCATCCATTAGATGGCCAATTCAGTTACTCAACAATGACAGGGCTCTGGGTTTGTATTTCTGTCTCTTTCCTGTTCCCCTTGTCCCCTCCCCCCATGGCCACATGGTGGCCACAGGAGCTTCAAAATTGTGTCATTGCAGCCAAGTGCAGTAATCCCAGTGGCCTGGGAGGCTGAGGCAGGAGGATCACAAGTTCAAAGCCAGCCTCAGCAATTTAGTGAGGTCCTAAGTAATTTAGCAAGACCTTGTCTCAAAATTTAAAAATTAAATAAAAAGGGGGCACTGGAATGTGGCTCATGGTTCAATCCATGGTATCTTTAAAAAAAAACAAAAAAAAACAAAGGCTGGAGCGGTGGCTCAGTGGTTTCGGCGCTTAGCTGGCAAGCACAAGAACCCGGGTTCAAGCCCCAGGACCACGTACACAACTGGGTGTTGGAGCAACTAAGGCCATGTGAAAAACTAAAGTTGTTTCTCTCTTTCTCTGTCTCTCTCACTGTCCCCCTCTCTTTAAAAAAAAAAAAGTGCTATTCTACCACATCCAGAGAAGGAAAGAAATAGCAGAACTTTCTTTGAAAGTACCTACCTCTTTTTTTTTAATCAGAGAGGAAACTTTTCCAGAATTCATTCAACAGATTTTCTTTGTCACTTCTTTGGCCAGACCTGGGTAGCTCACCCACCCTAAACCAATTATTAGCAAAGAGAGAAGCAGTTGAGCAACTTGGCTCCTGGGCCTGGACTGCAGTTACCCACAATGTGAACAAAATCAAGTTCCTTAGTGAAGCTGGCTGTTAGGTGGTGACCATCGCTGCTCCTGCTATCTCAGTCCCACTTTTCCCACTTAACCAATACTGAGGGCCAGGAAGAGGAGAGCGCTGTGTGCCAGGCAGAGCTGCTCAGTGTGGGCCGGGTGTGGGTACAGAGGGACACCTCAGTGGCTTCACTCACTCCACCCTCATCTGCCTGACACTCAGGCTTCCTCCTTGAAGTCAGAGGCTTCAGGTGATCCAGAGCATGCCAGGGACACTTTGAAACCCCTCAGTCCTTAAAATAGGAAGCTGCTCTGAGGGATGTGATTCTCATGCATCTGCCATCACCATCCGGAGTGATCAACTTGTCCTGGTTTAACTGGGACTATCCTAGTTTTAAAACGGTAAGTCCCACATGCCAGGAATCCCCTCCATCCTGGACAAACTGGGATGGTCAGTTGTCTTGCATTAGACAGAAGACACCTTGGAGTGATCCAGGTGCAGCTGTGGGTGGGGCCAGTCACAGGAGGTGAGGGCAGGAAACAATGATGGTGGTGGCTGTCTTCGATTTTTTTTTTTTTTCCAGTGCTGGGGATCAAGCTTGGGGCCTTGCATAAACACTTCACCATGGAACCCCAGCCCTGCACGATGCAGCAAAGGACGTTCAGCTGCCTGTGCTGTAGCAGGAAGCGCTTGTCCTTGCATTCATCTTTTCACCCACGCTCAGGTCCTTGCCTGCAATCGCACATAGGCAAGGCAGTTTGAGAGCCTTGGTTGTTTGTTTGAGATGGGGTCTCACTTTGGTGCCCTGGCTGACTGTGAACTTGCAATCCTCCTGCCTCAATCTCCTGAATAGTTGGGATTACAGTGGTGTGCCATTGTG
Organism: Aplodontia rufa; assembly: GCA_004027875.1. Classification (NCBI taxonomy): domain Eukaryota; kingdom Metazoa; phylum Chordata; class Mammalia; order Rodentia; family Aplodontiidae; genus Aplodontia; species Aplodontia rufa. The sequence continues at coordinate 2,690 of PVKS010031494.1, read as the reverse complement.
CCCTATCTGTTCTATTTTTATTTTATTTTGATTTTTCATTGTGATGCTGGGGACTGAATCTAGGACTTTGCACATGTTAGGAGCTGTATCTCCAATCCTGTTGTTATTTTACATGGAGTCTTGCTATGTTGCCCAGACTGGTCTCAAAATCTTGGGCTCAAGTGATCCTCCTACCTCAGCCTTCCAAGTAGACGGGACCACATGGGTGCATCACAGTGCCTGGCTGAGGATGTGGCTTTTTCTGAGCAATGTTTGGGATCCTTCTGGGAATCACTGAGCTTCCTGATTAGGTCACACCTCACAGCTAAGACCTAGTCCTGGAAGACAGAAGAAATCCACAGTAGCCAAGAAAGCCAAGAGGAGACTTTTTTTTTTCAGCTTTGGGGAGTTCCTTACTCCAACTCTTCTCCCTACTGTGAACAGTGCAGTTGAGCAACCCAACTATTCGCTTGCCCTGAAATTTTAAGACAACAGAACAGATGGTTTCCTTCCTGCCAATAGCTATAGTTCCCTAAGGTTTCCTGCAAGCTGTGATTCTCCTCTTGCCCCTCCTGAGCATTCCCAGCAGAAAGAGGGCTGCTGAGACTTTAGATACATGGTTCCACCTTCCAAAACCCACGGCAGCTAAGGGAACCCTCCCTGGGACCTGAGCTCTGAGCCTGCTGCAAGCTGGGACATTTGGGTGAGCGGCATGATGGCTGAGACTCGGAAGACAAACGCACAGTGCTTGGCACAGGGAGGTAACTAACCCCAGCAGTCGCAGCTTCAGTCTTCTCTTTTCTATTTAATTGATGCCCAGGTCCAGGAGGAAGAGAGCTCTGGGGGAGAAGCATGGATGGGCAGAGTTGTGTGGTATGGATAGGAAGCAAAGGTTTGGATCTGGAGTTGGCTTCATTCCACACTAGAACTCTGCTTCCTGGGCGGATCCAATCCGTTCAGTAATCCATAGAGTGCTAAGAACAGCGAGCCTGGGCATCTTTCCTCACACCAGGTGTCAATCCAGGTAGCTGTCCCTGGGTTCAGATTTATTGGGTGTGACTTATGTAGGAGACTTGGTGACTTCTCCAGAATCAGAGGGAAGAAGGCAGAAGAGGGACAGAAGGGTTTGGCCATTTCCCCTCCTATTTGCTGCTTCTTGTCTACTTCAAAGGTGAACGTGAGCCGGGCACGGGGACGCATGCCTGTAATCCCAGCAACTCAGGAGGCTGAGGCAGGAGGATCGCAAGTTCAAGACCATAGTGAGGCCCTGAGCAACTTAGCAAGACCCTATCTCAAAATTAAAAAAAAAAAAAGGGCTGGGGATGCCATTCAATGGTTAAGTGCCCCTGGGTTTAATTCCTGGTTCCCAAACAAAAAGTGAATGTGGTTCAATTTTTGTGCCAAGCAAGGAGTAAGTACTCAGGAAATGTTTGTTGAATGGAATGCAAAGTGGCTGCATCTTCTGTGCCTGTGAGCACAAGTGGCACTCATAAATGCATCCTTTGAGCGTGACTTGGGGTCATTTAATGAGAGTAGAAATCTCTGCTACAACATTTTGTGACAGAGCATGCTGCTTCTCGTCAGAGGTCCTGAGTTCAAATTCATATATATATGCATTATAGTTTTACATAATATTGGGATTAGTTGTCACATATTCCTAGATGCACACAATTCAGCAATACAATTTGTTCAATATCCACCCCCCATCCCTCTACCTCCCTCCTCCCATCCCCTGATCCCTTGCCTTTCTTCTGGGTCCTATGTTTTCCTAAAAAGCCCAAATACAGTGACATGATTCTTATAAAGAACATCTTTTTTTTTTAAGAGAGTAGGACAGTGAGAGAGAGAGAGAGAAACAATTTTTATTTAGTTTTTCACGTGGCCTTCATTTCTTGGAGACTTCATTGTGTACGTGGTGCTGGGGTTTGAACTCGCATACTCGCACATGCCGGGCAAGCTCTGTAACCACTGAGCCACCTCTCCAGCCCCCTAAGTTCAAATTCTGACTCTGAAGCTTCTTAGATTCCCATTTAAGATGTGGCTCTTACCTCTGTCATCCAGAGACTTCTCATTTGCAAATTGAGATCAGCGGAGCCAACTTTCCAGGCTGGTTTAAGAGTTATTTGAGATGAGGCATTTGTGAGAGTGATAAACGAAAAGTTAAATCACAGGAGATTTCAGTCTTCCACTCCTGATCATCTGAGAGGGCCAGCTCAATCTGGGCTTTTCTCATATAGAAGTAAAGAGGGGAGGCTAAAGGTCTTGCTTCAGAAAAGTCTGAGTCTTATTAATGGGAAAGAAAAATAGACATGAGTAGAAAGAAACAGGGGGAAGGAGAAGAATAAGAAAACCTTGGCAGGTTCAGGCGTCCAGAGAGAGGTCTTTCTAGTGTATAGTGGAGAGTGAGTCCTGAGAGTGAAGTTATACAGAGAGGGTGTGGGAGGCGGACGGAGCCAGGGGATCAGAGAAACAAGGTGTTAGGAAGTGAAGGGCATGAGAGCTCAACGTATAAAACCCTTAGAAGAAAACACAGGAGTAAATCTTAGACCATAAAGGAACAAGCAACAAAAGAAAAAAAAGGAGATAAATTAGACTTTAAGATTAAAAACTTTTGTAGAACTAAAATTAGCACACTACAGTGACACATGCATACCAATGTTCATAGCAGTACAATTCACAATAGCCACGTTATGGAGCCAGCCTAGGTGTCC
>PVKS010031493.1:6900-23507 GCA_004027875.1 Aplodontia rufa | reverse complement strand
GTGGGTAACTAGGGGGGGCACTCTTGGGGGTAAATCTAATCTTCAGAATCTATATACATTATTGTTTTGCTAAAAATTTGTATGATTGTTCAATGAATAAATTTCTCAATAAAAAATAAATAAATGAAAAATGTGAAAAATGTAGCAAGGTGTGGTGGTGCACACCTATAATCTCAGTGTCTCGGGAAGCTGAGGCAGGAGGATCACAAATTGAAGGAATGAGAATCTAAGCAATTAGTGAAACCCTATTTCAAAATAAAAAAATAATTTAAAAAAGCTCTCAGGATGTAGCTCAGTGGTTAATCACTCCTGGATTCAATCCCTGGTAATTAAAAAAAAATGTATGTACATGTATTTGTATATGCATATCCAGATATTGAGGGGACAATTACCAGTCTTTGAGGCTCCCTGTAAACACATTCACAGAAAATGGAAAAAAGGTAGAGAAGGGAAAGGGAAGAAAAAGAAACAGTTTAGTAAGGACATACATGTTAACTTGCTATGAATTTAAAACAGTATATTCTAAAGAGAAGAGTAAAATCCATGTGAATTGTCAACTGCACACCAGAGTTCTGGAAATATCATTTATCACTAATATGACAGGATCCCTCCAATTGCTCCATCATGTCTTAAGGTAAATTACTTTAGTCAGAAGTTTTTCCTTTCTTCCTCTGAGCAACCAGAATCTTTGTAGTCAAAGGACTCTCAAGGGAAGGTGCAGGATTAAGGCTATGGAGCCAGCTGTTATAAAACCTCATTCGTGTTCTAATCCTCCTCAGTTCTTTAAGGGTAGTTACTTGTCGCATGGGTGGCAGCCTGCACTGCCTTCACCAGCCCCACACAGAGGGTTTCCTTCCTCCTTCTCTCCAACCTCCTCTCTTCTTCTCCTTGTCACTTCATCTTTGTCTTTGTCTCTCCTCTTTATTAATTTGATTTTTTCATTCTCTAATTTTTTTTGAAAATATCAATTTTAAGTTTTGTATTATTAAATTTTGTTCAATGAAAACCAAAAAAGATTTAGAGTACATCTTTATATGTACATATATGCATATGCATATCTGCATATAGATATGTACCTTTTTAGTATAAACTACAGAATATGTTATATTTACAAAATAAATATAAACATAAAATGTGTTTTATTTATACATACAAAATTAGATTAGATTAATCTGTTAGGATTAGATTATGTGGTAAAATTTAACAAATTGCATGATATAAATTCATATGCTATTGTAGTTTGATACATATTACATTTTTAGCATATTTAGTCACAACTTAATTTCACTTTTCTTGGTTAGTAATTTTGTTACATGATAAATTGCAATGGACATAAACATATCCATAATTAGATTTTTAGAAAGTAGGGAATAAAACATCATAGAAACATTTAATAATCGAATGATTTTTCAAAAGTATAAATCTATTTTCAAAGACTAGTAATTGTTGCCATAGCCTCCTTACATAATAGAAATGTGGATATTAATGGTTAAAGTATGTCAGTGTATTTGGGCTACTATAACAAAAAAATCATAAATGGTCTGACTTATAAACAAGAAAAATTAATTTCTTGTGGTTCTTAAGACTGTGGAGTCCAAGTTCAAGGCCCAGGAAGTAGTGTCTGGTGAGTTTCAGCTTCTTGATTCACAGGCATACATCTCTGTGGTCCTTCCTCATGTGGTGGACAGGATGAGATAGGATGAGGGAACTCCCTGGGGTCTAATTCACAAGGTCACTATTCCTATTCATGACCTGGTGGACGTCCAGAGCTCCTCTCCAAGTGCCCTGTCATGACATGCAGGGTCAGGTTTTGCCACATGAACTTTGGGGAAATACATTCATTCTGTGGCAAAGGCAGCTTGGGAAAGAATTTTCTGTGTAAATGTAACATTTTTTAATTTTCTCAAGAAAATCCTCACCAACACTTGTCAATCCACTCTGTTAAATTGCTAAATTAACTGCATCTATTCTTGGAGCTACTTAAGTGGACTTCTATAAATGTGTTATTCCAATTTAGTATCATTAAATTATTAACATAATTGCAACCTTTCTAGTACTCCAATTAGTTTTTTTTTAATACTTTTTTAAAAGAGAGAAGGACAGTGAGAGAGAGAGACAGAGAGAATCAATTTTTATTGAGTTTTTTACGTGGCTTGCGTTGCTCTGACACTTAGTTGTGTACGTGGGGGCTGGGGTTTGAATCCATGTACTTGCACATGCTGGGCAAGGGCAAGCTCTGGAACCATCGAGCAGCCACTCCAGCCTCTTGGTTTTGTTGGTTATTTTATTTCTCCCCCAAGCTTACAAGTTTGCCCTTTATTTGAAGTCTGGCATTCCTGACGCCATTGGAAATTTCACATTTAAATGCAGGAATGATCTAGGTTTAAAAATTGTACATACGAAATTATGTGCATTTGAAATTCTGATATCTAGACTCTTTAATGTTAAAGATTTTTATCTGCAATGAAAAGATAAAAACAAATCATCATTCCAAACGTGAGGACTTTACTGGAAACAAAACCTGCCTAACTCTTATTTATTCTTATTTTGGTAAGAATATTTAACATGGCATCTACCCTCTTGAGAAATTTTTACATGTATTATATAATATTGTTACCTATAGGCATAATGTTGCACAGCAAATATGTGATGTTTATTTTGCAAAATTAAAATTTATACGAGTTTATGAATAAACTCCCAGTTTCCACAGTCCCCAGCAACCTACAATCTACTTTTTCCTTTCATGAATCTGGTTATTTTAGATACTTAATATAAGTGGAATAATGCAGTGTTTGCCTTCCTGTGACTAGCCTATTTCACTTAGTATGATATCTTTAAAGTGTATCCATGTTGTCATGTATTGCAGAATTTCTTCCTTTTAAATGAATCACTGTCCATTGTATCTGTATGCTATGTTTGCTTCATTCATTCATATATTGATAAGCATTTAGGTTGTCTCCACATCTTGGCTATGGTGAACAGTACCACAATGAATATGTGAGTAGAAATATCTCTTTGAGATCCTGATGTCTGTGCTTTTGAGTTTTGATAAACACCTGAGTGGACATGTTGGATCATATGGCTGTTTTATTTTTTTATTTTGTAAGGGAACTTCATACTGTTTTCCATAATGACTGAACTACTTTACATTCCTACCAACAGTGAATAAGAAAAGGCTCCATTTTCTCTACATCCTCACCAACACTTGTCATCTATTTTTTAGGAAATTCTTGTGTCAGATATGAGGTGATGACTCATGGTGGTTTTGATTTGCACTTCCCTAATAATTAATGATATTGAAAATTTTTCATGTTCTTGTTGTCCATTTGTATATGTTCCTTGGAGTAACTTATATTTAATTCTGTAGCTTAGGGTGTAATTCTTGTTCAATTGCTTAGCTCACTTTAAAATCAAGTTACTAGGGTTGTTTCTTTTGCTGTTGAGTTGTAGGAGTTCCCTACAGATCTTAGCGATGAGTCCATCGCCAGATATGTGATTTGGAAATATTTTCCCCATTCCATGGTTGCCTTTTCACTCTGTTAATTGTTTCCTTTGCTATGTAGAAACTTTTTTTACTTTGATGTGGTCCCAAACGTCTAAAATACTTTTATTGCCTGTACTCTTGGTGACAGCTATGAATTCATTGCCAGGACCAATACCATGGGCTTCTCTGCTGTTTTTCTTCTATGATTTTTATAGTTTAATGTTTTGTGGTTAAGTCTTTGCTCCATTTTAACTCTTTTGTGTGTGACTATATAAGAAAAGGAAACAATTTCATTCTTTTGAATGATATCAAGTTTCCTCAATGCTATGGTTGAAGAGACAACCTTTCCCTCATTCTTGGCATCCTTGTTGAAGATCAGTTCATCCAATATGTGGGGATTTATTTATGGGCTATTTTGTTCCATTCATCAGTATGTCTGTGTTTATGCCAGTAGCACACAGTTTTAGTGAGATCTGTTCTTTTTGCTGCTTTGTTTTTTCTTATTCAGATTTCCTCCCTCTCTCCCTCCCTTCCTTCCTTTTTTCTTTATCTTTTCATTCATTCATAGTGTTCTAATTGTACCTAATTTTATTTTAAAGATTAGAACTACTATAGTCCCAGGGAAAAAAACACAAAGCAAAATCATTCTCCAGGAATAGGTGGATCAAACTCAATCTCGTGCTACCTTATTAAATCCACTAATGGTTCTATGACTTTTAATTTTACTTAACTTCCTTTGTGCGGACATATATTGAGTAATAACATTTGTAGGAGCCAGATTATTGATTTAGTCCAGAGGCAAGGCTTCATACGTAGATTCTCAGTAATCACTGTGTTCTCAAAACTCCTCTTTCCCATCCACTCCTTCGCATTGAGTTTATGGGTTACAGATTGCAAATAAATGATTCAACTAGGGGTCAGCAAAGTCCAGGAGCATCAAATGGCTTGTTTTTATATAGCCCGCAAGAGAAGAATGATTTTACAGTTTTAAGTGGTTGAAAAAAAATTAAAAGAAGTATTCTTACAGATATGTAAAAACTGTATAAAGTCTAAATATCAGCATACATAAATCTATTTGTATTGGCAGAGTGACATTCAATTGTTTGTTCAGTGTCTATGACATCTTTCCCCTAAAACGGCAAAGTGAATAGCTGAGACACAGACCATAAGGCCTGCAAAGCCTAATGAAATATTTACTATCTCATGCCTTACAGATAAAGTTTGCTGTTCTCTGATCTAGGCTTTTACTCTTTTTTTTTTTTTTTTTTTTTTTGGTATGGGGGATTGAGCCCAGGGGTGCCTAACCACTGAACGATATCCCAGCCCTTTTCATTTTGGGATAGGATCTTGTTGAATGGCTTAGGGACTTGCTAAGTTGCTGGGGCTGGCTTTGAACTTGTGATGCTCCTGTCTAAGCTTCCTGAGCTACTGGGATTACAGGTATGTGCTGGGCAGATTCTAGGCTTTTTGCAGGAATTCAGAACATCTAAACAGTTAGGATCTGGAGTTGTCTATTGGCCATTAAGGAATTCACTCATGAGAATTTGGAGTTCTTCCTAAAACATGGTGGGATTTTTACAGTTCTCTATTGGAGACCCACATTAAAATAGGCAAAGAAAAAGAAGCACTTCTGCATGTGAATGTCATGATATTTGGAAGCATTTGGAAGCAAGGGGGAACACCGAGGGGCTTAGCCAGCCACCCTCAGTTAGCAGCTATTTCTAAGTTCTTCTTTAAAGTCACTTTGGCACATGCCACTGAAGGTATTATAGCAAAGTCCATATAGAGGTCTCTTTATTGCCACTGAAGGCTTGGAACACAGAGCACTGCAGCAAAATACATCTTTTAAAAAAATTTTCTTTTCCTTATTTCTCCGTTTTCTTTTTCTAAATTATTGTTAATTATCTTCTTCTATTTGTAGCAGAAGGTTTTTTTCCTAGCCCATCATGAATGTTTCGAATTTTTCTATTTATTTATTTGCTGCCTTTTGATTATTATTGCTTATTATTGATTTATTATTAATAATAATTGCTTTATAAACACTCTCTGAGTGAGGAAAAGTATTAGAAATCCATTTAGTGCAAGTACCTAAATTTTTGGCTAAGTAGGAAATTTTAAAAGTAGAAGACTGATAATAATACAAAATGTATTTTTCTCTTTTTGATGCTATGTTACTCTATGTTACACATGCATATTATATATATATATATATGACATATATGTAAGTAAGCTTTTACATGCATTGCATAGTAGTGAGAAGGAAAGAGGTTATTTTTTATGTAAGTAACTCTGAACTAGCAAATAGCTATAAAATATCTGAAGGGAATGAACAAAACGAAACTAATTCCCAAACTTGCTTCCAGCAAGCAGGGCAGGCACAGTGACTGACTGATTATAAGTTTGTGCATGTTGGGAAACACTTAGCAAAGACAACAGTTTAACCAGAAAGATTCAGATAGCCAGGCTTCATTTAATGGGGATTTTACAGAATATAATTAAGATAGGAGAAACTAAAATTAATATAGTAAAATAGCTCCTTGTTCTTTGAATTGATCTCAAGATTGCTCTTCACATAAAGAAGACAGTGTTTGCCATGTTACTGCTCCCAGCTAGAGGTTGTTCTTGCCACCTCATTCCCTGCCCAGCTACCCTGAGGGAAGAGTGGACCAACATCCATTTGGCACACTGTTTGGGAGTCTCTTGGCTAGAGAAGTGTCATCAGTTAGAATGTGTCTCACCCTGTGTGTGAGTGTTCTCTAATCAATCCTGTTTACATTAAACTCACATTTCTCTAACTATACTACACATCCTCTTTATCAGACAACGGAGGAATAAAAACTAACTTTGAAATATTCTCTAGTTCATTTACTAAGTGTATTTCTCATTCCCCAAATGATGTTAATTTTTTACATCCTCCAAGGGGCACAGTGCATGCTGATTAAAAAGAGGGTATTTATTTATTTCACTTTCTTAGTGCTTAGACTACATTCCCAAAAGTTTTGCACTGTAGTAATAGACATAATAGAACCATTAAGTAGGGATTTTTTTTAAAAAGGCAAAAAACAAGAAATAGTAATACATATTAAAATGATGGCACTGGAAGTCCAGGGGCATTTAATCACAGAATCTAGCTCTAAGTTTCTAAGGAAAAATGTTTAAGAGAGCAAGCAAGATTGAAAGGTTTTGACTGTAGCCCATGGGTAGAAGGGTCAGTATATCAGCTATGGTCTTAGAATTTATGTGATGGTCTACTTGGTCTTTGCCCAATTAACATGCCATGGGTTGGTGAGGGACCCTGCCTTTCTATCACTCTCCCTCTGTTTATGATGCGAATATAAAAGCAGCTTTGTTGGTAAAGAAAACTCAGTTTGCAAGTAGCTACCATCTGGCTGTGTCTTGGGCATTGAGCTTGAGTTTCTGGTGGGGTTCATGGGTGAATTTCGGATCCAGTAAGCTCACTGCTTCCTAGTCTTCCATCCTTCTGTCTCACTATATACCTAAATCCAATGGGGAAGTACAAACATTTTTACAGTTCTCATCACACAAAAAAATAATATGAGAATTTACTGGGAGAAGTAAGTCTTCTTTATGATTGATGCAAGACTACTATAAGTGGAAATACAATGTGTATTTCTCTTAAGTGATCAGGTGGGTCAAACATGGTCAAATAGTTACAATGTAGATGAAGTTAACTAAAATGCCCAGAATGTGTATTTCCAAAGACCATCTCATAACATAATAGACAAGTACTTCAGTGTTAGTTCTATTTAAGACCCTGTGTTGGTTTTTTGTCCGCATGACTGGGCCAGGGACAGGTAGTAAAATGTTCTTTCTGGATTTTAGTGATGGTGTTTCAGGAAGAAATTAACATTCCAATCTGTGGACAGGTTGAAGAAGATCTACTCTTACAAAGGGCGCATCACTCAATCTAGAAAGGCCTGAATAGCACGAGAAGGAAGGGTAAGTGTGAATTTCCTCTTTCTCTCTCCTTTGGCTGGAAAATCTATTTTATCCTGCCTTTCAACATTGGGTCTTCTGGTCTTTCCACCTTTGGGCAGCATATTGCTGACTTGCAGGCCTCCAAAACCATATGAGCTGATTCCTGTAATAAATAATAATTCTATATCTATATCCCATTAGTTCTGATTCTCTGGAGAGCCCTGACTAATATGGACCCAAAATTGCTCTTCATGTGATCAAGGACAACATTTCAAATTATATTTCTGTAAGGAGCGGCCATGAAGAAATCTGGGAATATAGCTTTGTGGCCTCTGACTTACATTTCTGAACCCAGAGCATCGAAGGAACCACATACTCAAGAATGATTGTTGTTTCTCAGATGACATAATCTCTAGACTAGTTCATCAATAAGATTTTTTTTTTTTTTTGAGCTGTGAGCCTGAAATTCCAACTAAAGTTATATAGGAGGAAATCTAGCATTTTAGGTGCAGGGTGAAGCCCTGAAGTGCAGGTCCTTAATATTACAGATTTAGATCAAGGGTATATACTTTTTGTTTGTTTGGTGTCTGTAAAGGGTCAGGTAGTGAATATATCAGGAGTTGAGGGCCGTAATGTCTCTATGGACACTGCTCAGATCCACCAGTACGGCAGAAGGGTGGTTTTGGGGGGCAACATAGGAGTTTGCTCCGTTACGTTATTTATTTTCACTCTGGTGGCAATCTTAGGAGATGCATATTATAATATAGCATTTGCATAAAAGGGAACAGAGCAATAGAAAATTCCAGCACAAAGCATTTAAACATCCCTACAAAGCTCATTATATTTGGATCTGACTTAATCAAATCTGGTTTCTTTGATGAATACTTTTTGCATTTAATATTTTTTGTTTAAAATTAAGAATGTACTCCTCACTCTGATAGGGGTCTGGATCATAGTAGTCATCTCCATATGAATGATCTATTTGTGATTTACCTGACTTGAGATTTTAAAAGATTTTCTTATTGATTCATTTAATTTCACAAATGAGCTTAAGGTTCTTATACCAGCTTAATTCCATAGCATTTCTGCCTTAGCAGGGCAAGGAACTTGGTGCAATTCACCTTCCCATCTCTATTACTATCCCGTCTGGAATGTTCACACAGTCATTTATCCAAGAAAGTGCTTTATAGAGTCCTGGCAGATCATCTGTGAACTCTTAATCCACTGATCAGTTCCTTCACCCCAGTCTGACCTGGCCACAGAAGTCTCCAGAATAGCCTGGCAGCTTTCTCCAAAACTGCTTTCACAAGCAGAGTCTTGTGGCTAATTGCTTCTCTTCCTCAGTTCAGCCACAAACAGATGTGGGCCATACCTTATGCATCTGTGTCTCACCACAGCAACTTCCTCCTTATGATGAGCATGAGCCACAAAAATGATTGCTAAAGAAAGCCCTAACACTTCATTAAGCAGCAAGAAAACCTTTTCCCAACACCCCCAAAAGCTGGGGGAAGAACTCATCAAAGAGCAGTGATAAGAAAGACAAAAGCAGACCTCTTGCCGTGGAACAAGACTCCCAACACACAATGCTTTCTAGAGCCAGGATTCAGCTTCTTGACAGAAAGGTCTTCCTGTTAGGCTGGCTGGGGGCATGGCTTCAGTCAAGACACCGAGGCCATGCCCGCTGGCTAAGGGGCGGAGCAAAGGGCGGCTTGCCCGTGAAAAGAACAGCCAAACAAGACGCTGGCGGACAGGCTCCAATGGATTGACGGATTGGCCAGCCAATCTCTGAAAGACCAACCCCATCATCAACTCCTCCCAGTTAACCAACAGAACCAGCTGCCTGGCGAAGGTCCAGCACCATTTTCCCTGCGTGCCATTCTCCCTGCATGCCCTTTCCCCTGCCAGCCCTCACTTCCCATGCCCACCCTCATTATGGTGGCACAGGTGAAATTGGTCCGAGAGCAACAAATCCAATAAACATCTCCACCTGAATTTAAACCTGTACTTTTTTTTTTCTTATTTTTTACACTTCCTACCATAGCTGTGTGGATGACTGCCTGGGAACAATGAAGAAAACCTCAATTTTTTTTTTTTTAAAGAGAGAGAGAGAGAAAGAGCGAGAGAGAGTGAGAGAGAACCTTTCATTCAGTTTTTCATGTGGCTTTCATTGCTCCAACATTTCCTTGTGCACTTGGTGCTGGAGTTCAAATCCACAAACTCATGCATGCCAGGCAAGTGCCATAACCACTGAACCTCTTCCTCTCTTGCATTCTCTGCTTCCTGCCTGCCATTTGAGCTCCAGCTCCTCAAATTTTTGATCTGTAAAATGAGATACTGGTTTATGGTATTCAAGGTCACTTTAATATTCTATTTTTAAAAAATTATATTCCATCTCTTTAAGTAGTATAAATATAGCTAATAGGGACATAAAAACATTTTATAAGATGTTATACAGCAATGTTATATTGCCTTTTTTTGATATTTTGATATTTGATATTTTTTGAATTTTGATATTTATTTAAGTAATATAGCTTTAGAAGTAAAACAAGAAACAGTATCCTGAAAATTAGCTAGAAAATTGGACAAATAGATGAGACAGTAATTCATGATAGAATACTTGTAGTTTTGCAAAGTCTATGATCTATTTCAAGAGATTTGGCCATTTCTATTATCTTTAATTAAATTGATTCATATATGACAAGAAATTGTCTACATACCCAATAAATTTTACATCAATTCTTGATTATAGAGAATTTTTAAAACCGTTTTAAGCAGTCTTCAAGTGACTGAAATGAGTTTAAATGTAATTGCGTGACTTCTGTGTCTGTCTGTAACTCACATAAAACTAATTTCCTCCCTGAGAACACCTGTAGAATCCAGTTTCCTCAAGTGTGGATCTTTCCTCTTCCATTTCTGAGGGTGAGTTTGAGCTTAGGAAGTGATGCTAAACTGAGGGTTCTAATTTGCATTTGAAACGTCCCACAGAATCTCCTGAGTTGAAGCTTGGTTCCCAATGCAGGAGTGGGGGTCTTTCAGGTAGAATCCCCTAATGAATTCATAGCTTGATGGGATATTGGCAGCTGGTGGAAACTTTAGGAGGTGGGACCTAGCAGGTAACAGAGTGTGCCCCAGAAGGCTATATTTTATCCCCAGCCTCTTCTTCTCTTGCACTCTGTGCTGCCTGCCTGCCATGAGGTGGCCAGGGTTTTCCATGGAATGAGCAGTTCCACTCCACCACATGCTCCCCGCCATGATGTTCTGTTCACTGCAGACCCAGAAACAGTGGAGCCCAGTGATGATGGGCTAAAACCTCTGAAACCATGAGCCAAAACAAATCTTTCTTCGTTTAAGTTGGTTTCTCAGATATTTTGTCACAATGACACAACACTGACTAACACACTGGGCCATGCCAAGCAGGAAGTGGAGTCCAGGTGTAGATGAGATGGTGATTCTTTTTTTTTTAGACATTCTATTTCTCTTGCTTTCAGCAAGAGAATGGTCCTTCCATTGTGGAATATTGCAGGATTTTGTCTCTGAGCTGGCTGGCTTCCTTTGGCTCCTCCATCTGGAAACTTATGTTTATCATTCAGTCAAGTCAGCTTCCATTTTCCAAAAGTTTGGCACCATTGTCTATTTTATCTTCTAGAGCTCTTTGTCTTGGTGGATTCATACCTTTGCTATGCTTTCATTGATACATTCATAGACTCTCAGGGGGAAACATGCACATGTTATTTAACAGGCTATGTTTAATTGGAAGACCTCATTTCTTATTTTCCAAAATTATTCTCTTGTGTGGACACCATTTTAGTTGTCTTTCTATTTGTTATGGGGTCAAACATATGTTTTTAAAATATGTACATTTTTAAATATGATATTTCAGAAAGTAGTAACATTAAACTTACCATGGCATTTCTAAACACTTGCCATGTAAAATTAAGAAATGAGCACATTTTTGCTTATTTCAATAACCATATATTTTAATTATAAAATTCTGATTTTAGACATTGATGATAATGATGATCTCTCCAGTCTTGACTAATTTCATTTGTATATTAAATCCCAACATTTTCCCTGGGTTTCCTAAATGACTTTATACAAATGCCTCCAGTCTCCTTTGGTCCATATGTTTCTTTCTCCACCCACTAATTTGAACTGCAATGTTTCTCTCAGTCTGAATTTCTCTGATTATTTTCTGTATCATCAGTATATCAGTAGTTAGAAAGATTTGCTCTGATTTAATTAAAGTTTGGGAAAAGCTAATTTACACATGATATTATATTTTGGCATCTGAAAATGTAACATCTATGTTTTCTCTTTTTAATGATATCAACTTTCATTAATGAGAATTGTCTTGACTCAACAGGGATTGAAAATGGTGGTATTCCAAGTCTACACTTTTTAATTCTTCAATGGAATATGAAGATATACTTTTCCTTACTGAAAGCTTGATTATCAGTGTGTACAGTTTGTGAGGAAAGGTAAGATAAACACCTATGATGGACTTGATGTTTGCATGCCCCTCCCCAAGTTTATATATTGAAATGCTAATCCAAAATATGATAGTATTTGGGTTAGCAAATACTGATAGGCGGTAGGGCCTCTGGGAAGTAATTAGGTCATGAGAGTTCCATCCCCATGAATGGGATTAGGACCCTTGTGAAAGAGACCCCAGAGAGCCCTCTTGCTCTCTTCCTGCCACCTGAGGTGAAGACACAATAAGAAGACAGTACTTTGCAAACTGCGAGAGAGTCTTCAGCAAAATTAACCATTCTGGCACGCTGATCTTGAATATCCAGCTTCCACAGCTGAAAAAAGTTGTGTTATTCATAAATCACATAGTCTTTGCTACTTTGTTACAGTAGCCTAAATTGATTAAGTAACCTGATCCTTTTCTTTCATATTCATTTTAAAACTAACGAACAGGTTTGCTAACATTGCCAACCAATGAACAACTTTTTTGCTTTTCTTAAAAAGAGAATTGTTAATACATGGAGTTAAGCTTATTTGGTATATTTCCATTTACTGCAATTATCCTTACAAAATTACCCTACCTTTGGTCAGCGTAAGCCTCTTTACTTTGGATCTTAGTAGCATTTAATAATTGCCTTTGCAGTCCCAACAATAGTGTGACAGTATCCTCTCTTCTCACAATCCCTCCAGCATCTGGTATTGTTCATATTCATTTTTGCCACTCTGACAGGAGTGAGGTGGAATCTCAGTGAAGTTTTGATTTGCATCTCTCTGATTGCTAGTGATGTAGAGTATTTTCTTATATATTTATGGGCTTTTTTGATTTCCTCCATTAAGAAGTTTCTATTTAGCTCCCTAGCCCACTTATTGATTGGTTTTGGTGTTGTTTTTTGAGTTCTTTGTATATTCTGTTGGAGGTGTAGCAGACAAAGATTTTCTCCCATTCTGTAAGTTCACTCTTGACACTCTTGACTAATTTTTTAGCTGTGCAGAAGCTTTTTGGTTTAATGGAATTCTACACATTTATTCTTGGCTTTAATTCTTGAGCTGTGGGAGTCTTGTTAAGGAAGGTGGTGCTGACACTGATGTCATGGAGTGTTGATCCTATTTTTTTCTTCTAGTAATTGTATAGTTGCTAGTTTGATTTCCATTTCTTTGATCCATTTCAATTTGATTCTTGTGCAGGATGAGAGATAAAGATCTGATTTCAGGTGTCTGCATATGACTGTCCAGGCCATCCAGCACCATTTGTTGAACAGGCTGTCATTCTTTCACAGTATGTTTTTGCCTTCAGGTCAAATATCAGATGGTTAAAGATATGAGGGTTTGTCTCGGTATCTTCTATTCTGTTCCATTGATCTTCATGTCTGTTTTGATACCAATACCACACTGTTTTTGTTACCGTAGCCCTATAGTATAATTTCAGGTCAGGTATTGTGACACCTCCTACTTCCTCTTTCTTGCTTAGTAAGTGTTTGGCGATTCTAGGTTTTCTGTTATTCCAAATGAATTTGAGAATTGTTTTGTCTATATCCGTGAAGAAAATCATTGGCATCTTGATGGGGATTACATTGAATCTGTATAGGGCTTTCAGCAGAAATGCCAGTTTAATTATGTTGATTCTGCGTAACCAAGAACATGGAATATTTGCCCATCTTCTCAGGTCTTCTGCAATTTCTTTTTTAAATGTTCAATAGTTTTCATTGTAGAGATCCTTTATATCATTTGTTAGATTGATGCCCAAGTATTTTATTCTTTTTGATACTTTTTAAAAGAAAACTCTACTATTTACCTCTGTGATTACTTCATCCACTATCAAGAATCTCATTTCCAATGATCCTGAGAATGACAAAACTAGAATATGACAAAATTGCTCCATTGGTCATCCAGTTATCTACATAGCCACCCCAGTATATACATGTATGTAGAGACACAACAGATTCGGAATACTAATTACAAAACTATTGCAAATAATAAGATTTTAGGTTGTATGACCTAGAAATACCACTTGGGTGGGGGAATTTTTTTTTTGCAAGTAATTTATTGGAGATCTATTCAGAAAAAAATTGTAAAGAAATGAAGGAGGAAGAAACAATGCAAGGGAAGAATCCAGACAAAGATGCAGCTGTGGGAAGTCATGCTTTAGACTGATTGTTTGGAGTACTCTGGAGACAACCATAGACGCTGTCTCACCCAGAGGAGGCAAGGAGTCTAAACATGCCTACTTGCAGTGACTAGCTATAGACCAACTCTAATGGGGGTAGGTGCAAAAATCACAAAGCATTTATGCATTAGGTCATTTCCATCAATGAATAGCAATCCTCTGGGGAAAGCAAGAGGTATGAGCCATTAAAACTCCAAACTCTCAGCTGCTGGAAAATGGTCACACTGGCATAGTAAGTGGGACCTGGGCAGCAATCCAACAACATCTGTTAGTCCACCCTTCCACTCCTCATATCTGCTTTCTTTTCCTATTAAATTTTCTCTGTCTGCTGACAGCTTGTGTGTGTTTCTGATCAACTCCAATTTGAGGGGAATTTTGTAAGAGGAAAGCTGGTATGATAAAATGCAGTGCCTACCACTGCAGCTCTTTACAAGATTATTGTTGACACTTCTCATTTCTTTTCTCCACCATTTTTTCCCTAAATTTCCATCCTGTTCATTTAACACATATTATGGTATAAGTGGCTAGCGTGGTAAGATAAACCAAATCCTCATACATGAGCCTTTGGTTACAAAGCCAGTAGTCAGCCCACAATTGCTATACTTGTTTACTTTGCAATTAAAAGCAATGAAAAGTGGGCATGTAAGCAGGAGGAGATGCCTGGTAAATGTCAACAAAATAGGAGGCTGGAGCTGTGGCTCAGTGGAATTGCACTTGCATGGCATGCATGAGGACCTAGGTTAGAACCCCAGTACCATATACACAACTAAGTGTTGGAGCAGTGAAAGCCATGTGAAAAAACCCAATAAAATGATTCTCTCTTTCTCTTTCACTCTCCCTCTCTTAAAAAAAAGTTTATAAAATGCACTGCAGGGAATTTTTACAACACATGCAAATTATTGGAGAAAGAGAAAACACCTATGAAACAGATTGAAGAACCTCTCTGATAATATGTTTGACACAATAACCACTCCAATATATGGACCTTGCTTGGATCTTAACTCACATATATGAAATGTTAAAAATTACAACACAAGGTGCAAACATTTAGTAGGTATTTGGTAGCACTAAGGAAATGTGTGAGTTTAATGAAAATATTGTGATTTTATTTGTAAGGGAAGCATTTTTTTCATTTAGAGACATACTGAAATATTTATATGAGATTATGAGAAGTCAGGAATTTGCTTCAAAATGGTGTGGGTGGAGAGGCAGAAGGTAGCGGTGACACAGGAATGGCCACAAGTTGATCCCTGCAGCCCAAGAGAGGGGTTCATAGTTTCTTTCTTTCTTTTTGTTCTTTCTAATTTTGGTAGAAATTTGAAAATTTTATTATTAACAGGTTATGAATACAGAAAAAATAATGATTTTTTAAAGTAAAAGATTGTATTTTATTTTTTGATCTTTGCCTTCAAATGCAATTACTAAAGTGAAGGCAGACAGAGAACTTGTAAGGACTGCTGTGTGTGCATTCATCATTGCCATCCACCACTGTCGCTCCCCGCAGGGTTCTGGAGTGAGGAGCGACATAGTGGTGCCCCGTGTGAGGAAATCTCTCACCCCCCCTCTGGCAGGACATTACCCACCAGGAAGATATTGAAGAAATTCTGGCTCTGCCCAGCTGCAAAGGTTTTCGCAAAACAAGGAGCTATAGATCAACACCTGTACTCTGGAATATTGACCATGAAGTTTATCTACTGTAAGAACAAATGGACATTTTGGTGGACATTGGGTCTATGTGTAAGTCCTAGGGAAGAGTGGTGTCATTATTATTATGTGCTTTGTGATTGGTTTTGCGGTAAAAAGGCATGGAAGGGATCAAGCAAGCTTGTGCTGCCCTCAGAGTTGATAACCATAAGTCAGCAATGATATGGATGGCTCAGGCTCAAGGGGCTGGTAGTCAGTGTCGGGTAAGTCCTTTCAACCCCCTTATCAACCTAAGACAGGAAGAGTGTCTTACGCTGCACCTTATTCCAATGACGGGTAAGAAAGGGGAGGTGTGAATGGAAAAACCTAAGGCAGACACAGTCACCTGTTTGTTATCCTCCTCTCAGAAAAAAATAAAAAAAAAGGAGATGTTGGGAACATGAGGCCCAGCTGGCTTGTAAAAGAATTGGTGGTAAACAACTCTAAGGGGTCCAGCTGGCTTGTAATTAGCAAATTGCCTGACCGCATGACTAAGCTATTCGGCCACTCATTTGTTACAATTGGATAAATGTGTTTGCACTGTACCCCTATTGGTTGTCGTAATGAATAAATAGAGTAGCAGCTAGTGCAGTAAGAGAAGTAGCCAAAGAAGAGGTAGCCAAAGGAGAAGCAGTAGTCAGAGAAAAGCAAGCAAGCAAGCAGCCATGTCCTGAAGGAAGAAAGCAGAGAAGACACATAGAACCAGAGAGATCAATAGAGACATCGGAGAGATCAGCAGCGGTAGAAGATGCAGGTCCTGTGTTCCGGCTGCTGGCATTCACCCCCTCGTTCCCAGCTCTCCACCCTTCCTGACTAGGCCCCTTGGGGAGCGGCCCAGGTCCGCCGGGTCGCTCTGCCCGCTCCCCG
>PVKS010031492.1:0-23397 GCA_004027875.1 Aplodontia rufa | reverse complement strand
AGAGGGGAATTTGGATGCTTTTGAATTTCAGGTGCATTTAATGTCAGCAATTTTACTTCTAGAAATTTATACTGCAGGTATTTATATACATGTACCAATGGAATGGATAATGTTCTGGTATAGCCGCTCTGGAAAGAACTGTGGTGACACCTTACAAAATAAGGGGTGGATCTACCTCAGCACTTAGCTATCCCTCTACTGGGTGTTGTCCCAGAGGAGTTAGAATTAGCATATTAAAGTGGCAGCAAAATCAATGTTCATAGCAGCTCAATTTACAATACCTAAATTTTGGAATCAACCCGGATGCCCTTCCCTGGATCAATGGATCCAAAAGTTTTGGTACTTATATATAGTAGAGTTCTACTCAGCTATTAGAAACAACATTATGACCTTTGAGGATAAATGGATGGCAATAGAAGAAACTATACTGAGTGAACTTAGCCAAACCCAGAGACTCAAGGCTCAAAAAATGTTTTCTCTCATTTTTGGAGGCTAGAGCAAAACCCAGGCTTGGGTGAAAAGTAGTCAAGCTTATGTACTAGACTCACCAAAATCAAAGGAACACACAATCTAGGGGAACCATAATTATGTAAGGCAGGGAAGGGGAGGGAAAAGTTGGGAACAGGAAAGGGAGGGAGGATATGGAGTGATATAGGGGATTTCAACAAATAACTTACTCTTTACACCCCCAAGAAGCCAAATAACATTTATGCAATCATTTAGTTATGGAAAATGCACAATTTTACATATATATGGACATTTATGTCTGTTGTAGGAGAAAACAGAAGAATCAGGAGTCTGGGGTGTGGGAAATGTGGAGGTGTTACTGGA
Organism: Aplodontia rufa; assembly: GCA_004027875.1. NCBI lineage: Eukaryota > Metazoa > Chordata > Mammalia > Rodentia > Aplodontiidae > Aplodontia > Aplodontia rufa. Next base: position 22,566 of record PVKS010031492.1, on the reverse strand, counting down.
TTAGGATCAGATGCATATCATATTGTTATTATACATGCATTTATGATTGTACAATGACACAACTCAAATTTTTTTAAAAAAGAAATAGATAATGTTATGTACTGTAGCATTATTTGTAATAGGGAGAAAACCTATTAATTGCACTCCTTTCAATTAATTAATAAATATTCATTTATCTGCTCTCTATCTACCTTTGGAGAAACTCTGTAAAGACAGAAAGAATATTTGGTCTTCTTTGCCACTATGTCTTTAGAGCTTAGCCACAAATACTGCATATACTTTGAGTAAATGAACAGAGCAATGAGGATGATACAGACTACCATGGAAAATATTATGCAGCCATTTAAAGAAAGTGGACCTAATATGATATGCATGATAGATTGCATTCTAAATCAGACAATACATTGACAAACATGCATTATTTTATGTATTATAACATGTTATATATTTTTACAGAGCAAGTTTTTAAGAGCAAGTCACTCTAGAGTTAGTTCAGGAAGTATCCCAAAGTTTCTTCATTAACTTGTATTGTTGTTTGTAAGATTTGTATATAAATATTATTAGTTGCAATAAAGAACCTTTGAGTTATACCTGAGGAAATTCTTTCAGTAGAATCTCTGCTTAAATAATCTAAACAGTGACTCTTTTTTTCCACATAGACAGTGTTTTTGATCAAACTTGAAAATCTCTCAATTTTCTGTTTTTTTTTTTGATGAATGAAATATTATTTTTAAAAGAATTAATATCTTTAACCAGAATGTCTTAAGAATTGTTTCGTCATCCCAAGGGAGACACAGTTGCAGAATAAATATACTAATGTGTCTCCAGGAAGTAATTATAGAAATAATTTTTATTGTTGTCTATCATTTAATCATAATAAGTAAATACAGGTGAATAAATGGGATCATTTAAAACTTGGAACATTATCAAGAAAAGTGAAATAAATTGGTCAATACTACTTTAATAATATTCAATCTTTTCAAACTTCCAAAGCCAGTTCTCCAGAGTATATCTTTAAGCATCTCTGATGGAGGACATACCAAGTACACAATTGAACACACTGAGATTGAACACACAATTGCTCTCCTTTTAAGCAGTAATAGTTGCCTCAAAATCAGCAGGATATTATATCACAGTACCAAGCAGAGACAAATACAGCCAGGTATTCAAGTACAATAAAAAGGGAATGATTTGTTGACACAGTAAGTTTTGATTCCTGACAGTAATAACTTGCAAACTGAGCAAAATAGAGTGACTCTTCCACATTTTTTAATAATAAAAATTTATAAGGACAATATGTCCTTAGCAACAAACGATGTAAACATGGGTTAGAAAGGAAAGATATGACTTTTTAAATATAATGACAACCTTCTGGATATGTAAAAATAATTCTATGAGGTGACTAATAGAACCATTAGGAAATTCTCATGTTAATTACCTTCATGTTTTCATTAATATAAGAACCAGAAGTGTCATCAATATATGCAGTATTTTTTAAAAGGTTCATCTATAATGCTATATTATTCCAGTTAAGGTCTACTATAATGAAATAGTTGTAATATGCATCATGAATGTTAATTTCATCATAAACTGAATAGCATAATACCTGTAAATATCAAAAAATGCTAATGGAATGAGCAAAAGTATTATGCATTAGGCACTGCTTTTTATTTTGCACACAAACATTATTTTATATACAAACTGAACATCCTTTCTCTATTATTTTGAAGTATCTCATAAAAAGTAGAAAAATGCAACGTAATGGCTGCTGTAGTGTGTCTAACCAATTAACCACGCACACTCCAGAAGCTGAGTACTGTTTTAGTCAGATTTCCATCACTGTGACCAAAATGCTGAATAAGAACAACTTATAGTATTTTGATTCATGAAATCAGATGTATAAGTCCATAGATGGCCAACTCCATTGTTCTGGGCCAAGGCTGACACAGAAAATCTTGGGAGAAAGGTATGGCAGAGGTTGGCTGCACACCCCCATATCAGTAAAGAAATAAAGAGAGAGAGGAAGGGGCTAATGGGAAGAACAACCCTTCTTGAACACCTCCCCAGTGATCCATAACTTCTACACATACCTCACTTGTGTGCAATTACCACCCAGTTAGTCAGTTCAAACTAGAGCAGACCACTTAGGTTACAGATCTCATAATCTAATTATCTTACCTCTGAATTTCCCTGCATTAACAGGAGTTTTGTGGGAATCCTCACATCTAAACCATTAGTATCATGCACTTATAACGAGTCCCACCCTTAAATTTGCCAGCAATTGGAAGAAATCGCCTGGTCACAAATGAGGCCAATATGCTAAATCCTATATCAAAGAAACAGGCACCTATATAAGTAAAATCTTTATGAAACATTTTGTCTGTCAACTTTGATCCTCCTGAGTGTCTACCTGTGCCCAATACTTATCACTGCAGTTGTTCAGAATCCCAAACTTCTTGTCTTTATGATAACCTTGAAAAGTTACTGATGGTTCAGTTTTTAATGTAAGTCAGTATTTCCCCCCCCAGTCCTGATTCCATGGTTCCCTCACATCTGTTCTTCCCAAAAGCATGCCCAAATTAAATTCCTACACACACATTTTGCATAAGGACCCTATTTCCTGGGTAATCTAAACTCAGAAAGTTGGTCAAAAGTGGTCTGAGGAAACATGTTATAAAATGAGAGTATCAGGAAGACCACCCTGTGTGTCGACACTGCAAAATCCTTCACTTGGTTAAAGTGATAATACCTGGTATATGGCAGCACTGTGGATGTTAAATTTGACAAGTGGTGGACTAGAAGGGGTCAGTTGATAAGCAAATGCTTCCTATGATATCAGTATATGGTCGATGTGGAGGAAGTTGTAATTATAAGGACAACACACTCAGGGTGCCATTGTTCTTTTCAGTTGATGCTCTCACAGAAAAGCAGTGAAACCTCTTTGTCAACATACAAAAATAAATTAAACTCCTACAGCTGATCTTTAAAAAGTCTGAAGATCCAGCTTTGGACACCATAATACTGGTATATTCATTATAGGATATCCATTATACCAAGGTTAGGTTCTGGATGGAAGTAAAAAAAAAAAAAAAAAGTAAAACCCAGAAACTTCTGGGGACATCTGAGTTAATGTACTTGAAAATCTTCAATCTTTATATATTCTGAAACTCCCAGGGCTACATCAGTGTCTCTTTCCTTTCCATTAAAGGTCTCTGCCCTCAGGATACACTCTACTTACTTTCCTGGCTGCCAGAACAATGGCATTTAATTTATAACATAGCCATTCTATTCATGCCAAGAAAGAAAAGGCCTATGCTCCATTATAATTCTGGGATCCAGCCAACATACACTTCACAAGAGAATATGTGAGGTACTAGATCCCGGGATGCCTGGATCAAAATTGACAGACAAAATGTTTCATAAAGATTTTACTTATATAGGTGCCTGTTTCTTTGATATAGGATTTAGCATATTGAAATGCTCCTTGACACTTGGTGGTAGTAAGAGCCTATGATGGCTCTTAAAGATAACAGAATGCGATGATCCACACCAAATGAAAAATAAATGTTGGAACTGCCATAGAAGAGGAATAAAAAGTTCTTTCCAATAGGCATGCATAACTACACATCCTGGGTATAGAAAGTGTATGCATGTGTGTATATATATCTATATGGGGGATTATATAATATGTATATAACACACACACACATATATACATATATACATATACATACATACATATATATGTATATACATATACATCAATGAAGAATGAACCCATTAGCTCACTTTGTTCCATAGAAAGGCCTGGGGACAGTTAGTTAATTAAAATGAATATATTGAAGAAAGGAATAACAGTTTATTTAAGAAGCTCAGTGATAGTTATCCTCTGTAGGCTAGGGTTGGTAATATACAACCAGGTAATATAATGGCAATGGGAATAATAGGCTCTCAAATAAAACTGTTACTTAAACTTCTGAATTTAAAGTGGACACAATTAAAATAATAAGCAGTAAGTCTGTAGTAGCAACTACAAGGCCTGGCGACAGAGAGCTATGAAGATGTTTAGCAGAACATAGCATTGCTAGCAGCAAGATCAATATGAAGTGAGCAAGAGTATTGATCAATCTGTACAATAAAAAAGAAATCAAGATGAATGATCAAGAGACTAAGGATAGTTGTGATACACTTCCTAGCCTATAAATCTTAGCTAGTTCTCAGGCCTGGAATCACTAATTAAAGGCAAGGCCAGGATTCCAGGAAGACAGAATTCGCAAATTTATACCACAATGACACCTACAGTATTTCTCAAATATCTAGTAGTCATTTTGGGGTGTAATGCAGTGGGAAAAAGGTGATACCCAGTCCCATGACAACTGCTATAAAGTCTTGAGGTAACACTGATTTCCAGAGATCTGGTGTGTCTTTAGATCTCTTTGTTAAGCAGGCACAAAAGAGATGCCATACTGTATAAAATTCCATACCAAAATTCAATCATATAGTAGGATAAATGGTTCTACTGAAATCCAGAGAACATTTACCCAGCTACTGATTGTATAATTGAATTTAACATATTTCCTATTTGACATTAATATCATCCTGTGGGGAATGAACTACCAGAGTGAAAAAGGCTAAGTAAAAGCTTTGAAACTACACGGAATCCATCATTAAAGCAAAACAAAATATTATTATGTCTAATTGAGAATGTGAATATGGTGGCCTGGGAGGATTTTCATCATGTGATCATGGTCAATTATTCATTCCATTTCCAGCCCCTCTTCACTCTCTGAAGAATAGAAAATGACATTGAAAGCTCTCAAGTTTATTACAAGGCTAGGCCTTATGGTCATCAGCCCCCATCCAGGATTTACCTTGTTAAAACAAAGTATGTCCTATCACTTAGGAAATTACCACAATCTAAGGAGCTGTGTCTTAAGAACCAGGGTAGAGATCAAATATTAAAACAAATGATGCTCCTTGCACTCCTATTGCTCATGAAATTTCAAAGTTTTTGCAGTTTTGTGCTAGGAACCAGGGGGAGTGAACAATATCCAGTCACATGCCTTATAATGATGCTTTGGTTAATGACAAACTGCATATAAAACAATGATCCCATTAAGTGATATCAACTAGTGATATCACCTGTAGCCATCTAAGTACTCTTTATGATAGTCACACAATCAAAAAATAATTACAAGCAAATGCCTTTATCTTTTTTTTTTGAAGGAATGAGGGACAGTGAGAAAGAGAAGAGAGAGAAAGAGAGAAGAGAATCAGTTTTATTTGGTTTATAATGTGGCTTTCGTTGCTCCGAGAATTTACTGTGTACATGGTGCTGGGATTTGAATTCGGGTATTCTTGCATGCCAGGCAAGAACCTCTCCAGCCCTACAAGCAAATTACTTAGAACACATTCCTGTTGCTAAGTAGCACATGATTATATACATATTTTTCGTTATTTCACAATCATGTATTTGGTATCACAGTATACATTTTTTTCAGAATGATTTTCAATTAGTAATAGCTAATTTTGGTAATTATGTATTAAATTTTATAAACATTCATGTATAAATTTTTGCATGAACATGTTTAAAACTCAGATAAATACCAAGGAGCATCCCTTCTAGACTGCATTGCATGATTATATTTAGCAATGTAAGTGCTGTAAGACTATCTTCAATCATGGCTATACCATTTTCTATTCTCTCAAGCAATGAATAGAAAGAAGTTCCTGTTCCTCTATATCCTTGCTGGTATTTGAGGTTATCAGAATTTTCTTTTCCCTTAGCATATTAAACTCTTTTTTACATTTTGATGGTTTCTCTAGATTCCAATATATATTGATAGCTAACTCAATCGATTTTCAAAAAATACTACACTGCTTAATAAATAGTGCAATTACCTTATACCAATGTATTCTCAATTTTTCCCTCCTGTTGCTTACCATATTTATTATTCATTTCACTTACCCATAAGTTATAAGCACTGAGTATAGCCTGTTGATATTACTATAGTATCACACCCTTTATTAGATCAACTAAAATTTTACAATGTAATTTTTCTTTCTTTCATTTATTCCTTCTCTTACACTCTTCCATTTTTCAATGTAGTTTCATATGAGGGCAACTGTAATACTATTTAGTGGGACTTGATTCCAGGGCTATCTAATGTGATCCCATTCCATTTCTACTTAGCCTTGAGTATTGCTTTAGACAGGTCAGGCTACTATAACAAATTACCACAAATTCAAGCAACATAAACCATTTTCTCACAGGTCAAGAGGTTGCAAGCCTGTGATCAGGGCACCAGCATCATAGAGTTCTGGTTAGGGTCCTCCTCTAGTTGTCAGACCTCCTTCTTTTCCTTGATCCTCGTGTGAGGGAAAAAACAAGTGAGAAAGCCTCTGTGGTCTTTCATATAAGAGCACTAATCCCATTCACTGGTACTCTTCCCATTACTTTCCAAAGATTCAATCCTAATACCATTATATTTTTCCTTTTATTTATTTCCTTGCTTAGAACTCCAGTAAAATGTTGAAGTTACCGCTAATGTCATCATATTGGGCATTTCAATATAGCAATTTGGGGAAGGACACAAATACACAGACTAATGCGGGTACTATTGCATTTACGATTAATTTTATGCAGTTAAGTTATTTTCTTGAGTATTTTGTCATAGCAGTGAATAGCTGACTACCAGCTTGTATTAACATATGTGGCTGCAGTTTTCATTTGGTGGGAAGGATGTGTGTACATGCACATATGTATATACATGCATATACAAATATGTGTATATATACATGTTCTAATATGTACATGTGTAACCTGATGGGCTATGTTCTTGTGTTGCTACATGCACACAAACATATACACGTGTGTGTGTATTGCATTACCTACAGAGAGAAGTTATACTTTTAAAGGCTCTCAGCTTCAATAGAATAGCAAAGCTAAAGCCTTTTACTAAGTAGCTATTCATAGAACTTTAGCTTCAATCAAAGAAAAAGAAAGGAAATAAAGCAAAGCCCTAGAACAAGAGCGATCTCATTTTCTTTACCTCAGAGCCCCAAACTATTTGGCAAAGATGAAAACAACTTTCCCGCTGGCACTATTATCTGTGATAGCATATCCTCTCTTCCTCACAATGAGAGCCTAGAAGGACAATCTGTCCCATAGTGACAGAGGCAATAAAACCTGGGCAAGTGAAGACTTTCAGCATAAGAAAAAGAAAAAAAAATTATAGATGGGCCAGACAATCACGGACAACTAAAGGACCCCAAATCCCTGAATTGTGTTGTTTGTATTTTTTCCAACTTTGTAGTTCTTTTTCTATTTTGTTAAGAGTTCCCATAGAGATGAGACATTCACACAAAATGATCCTTTTCTAAGCCACACAGAAACAAAACAGATATGAAAACAAAGAAGCAAAAAGAAGAGAGAATTTAATTTAAACTTGTGATGATGGGAAGCCAAAGAAAATTCCTTTTCTTTTGCTTGTATGATTACTTGGAATGGCAGTGATTTTTGTAAATGTACTTTTCTTCTGATAGCTGTTAGGAAATGGCCTTGTACTAAATGCTCTATTCCAAGCTTTGAATAATGAAATTTTACAAAAATTTCTAAGAAGAGCTTTCTGAGTTCTGCTTTACAGTGAAAGCACCAATTTTTGAACAAGTAATGTCTTTTTTAATTATAAAATTTATACACATTAGAAGAAAATACATATCTTACTGCAAGGCATGCAGAAAAAAATTAAATTTCCTGTGATTCTACTACCTAGAGAAAAGTTTTTATTAATATACTAATATCTCTGGAGAGTGCATGTGTGTGTGTGTGTGTGTGTGTATAGATGTACTTATGTACTTAAATTCTCTCTGTGGTACTCCACAAATTCCTACCTAGAAGTGTTCATATGTTACAATACTTTGAAAAACTATTTAAAATTATGTGATTTTGAATTTAAATATGGATCTGAGAGTATATGCTCATTTCTCTCACTGGAGAAGAATAATATCAATAATTGGAACTGTTCAGATGAATAGGTATAAATAAATTTATGGCAGTTGATACAGTAACACTGTTACACTGAAGAAAGTAATAGATGACATTATCAATCAAAATGGATGCAAACAAGTTAGAGCTTTATAGTCAAATATGTCATTTTAATCTTTTCATATACATTTATTTATTGATAAAAATACTTTTAAGATATATGTTCATATTTAGGGTCACAGCATAATCTTAATAAATAGTAATACAGAGAAACAGGAAAGTTTTAAATAAAAACCCCTTTTATTTGTCTTATGTAGAAATAGGATAAACACCTATTTTCATGCTGTTTTCATTTGATGAACAGCTGAATTGAAGGACTCAAATCAAACTAAAATGAACTTTGAATTACCAAAAATGCTCATATATTTAATAATGATTGTTCTCTTTCTGCTAGGTGTTCATTGTTTTAAATACTTTCTTATAGTTTGAAAGGAGTCCTAATTCAACTTCTGAAGTTTTAAAACTTGATCTTCCAGCCATGCTAGTGATTATTCCAACTATAACTCTAGCACTTATAATTTGCTCTCAGCATGATCTCAAAATGCTTAAATTTTATAAACAAGATGGAATTAATCACAGAGAAAAAGTATCCATGTATGTAGCAACATGACCCATAAAAGCATCTTTGTCACCAATTTACAAATATATTTTAAAACTGCAGCAAAAAAAATGTTGTGGTTTTATCACACAAGCCAAGCTCAGAACATTATTACTCTCTCATTATGTGATCTTTGACCTACTAATTATCACCAGCTAGCTTGAATTTCCACATTTGAAAAAATTGAGTCAATTTACCTTTGAACACGTGTATATAACCTAACAATGAGTCATTGTTCAATGACTATGGTTTCCCTAGAAATTCTCTTACTCAGTTAAATATTCTTGTGCATTAGGTGATCCTATTCTTACTATCATTACAATGATATTGTAATATAAAATTGAGGCTCAGAGGTGAAATGATTTATCCTTGAGATCAAAAACTCTTGAATGGATCAGAATGTGCTCAGTATGTGAAAAGTAGGACTCTGCCAGGAGCAGCCCCTGTTTAGGAACTACCAGGGGAGGTTCCACACTTAGAGCACTCCTACCTATCTTACACTGATGTTCCTGTGGGGGCCTGTTCAAGTCCTGCCCCACTGGAAGGTGCCCAGGACACAACTGCAACTGACCAGAGCAGCCCTGCTCAGAACCAACCAGGGGAGGTTGCACACCAGCACCCCATGCATACCTGACTACCTGTGTGTTTTTGTTATTGAGTTTTTAGAGTACTACGTTAATTTTGGGTATTAGTCCTCTGTCAGAGGGATCACAGGCCATGATTCTCTCCCATTCTGTAGGTTGTCTCTTGACTGTTTTGACTATTTCCTTAGCTATACAGAAACTTAGTTTAAAGGGATCCCACTCATTGATTTTTGACTGTAATTCTTACACTGTAGGATCCTTGTTTAGGAAGTCATTACCAACTCCCATATGCTGGAGTGTTGGTCATAATTTTTATTCTAGCAGATGTATGATAGCTGGCTTAATTCCTCATTCCCTGATCCATTTAGAATTGACTTTTGTGTATGGTGAGAGATAAGGATCTAATTTCAGCTTTCTGCAAGTGACTGTCCAGTTTGTGCAGCACCATTTGTTGAATAGGCTGTCTCTCTTCCATGTTATATTTTGACCCCCTTTGTCAAAGATCATATTTTTAAAGATTTTTGGATTTGTCTCAGAGACTTTTATTCCATTGGTCTTCATTCCAATTTTGATTCCAGGACCACACTGTTTTTAATACTACAGCTCTATAGTATAGGTTTAAATCTCATATCTCAAAACCAACAGTTTCGTCTTTCTTGCTTAGGAATGTTGTGGATATTCTGGGTTTCTTGTGGTTCCATGGAACATCTTTGCATCTTCTCAGGTCTTCTACAATTTCTATTTTCAATCATCAATAATTTTCCTTCTAGAGGTCTTTTACTTCTCTTGTTAGATTAATTCCCAAGTGTGTTATTCTTTTAGAGGATATTGTGAATGGGACTGATTTCCTTATTTCTTCTTCTGCCCTAATATTTTTGGCATATAGGAAAGTAATTGATTTATGTGTTGATCATATAGCGTGCTACTTTGCCAAATCTGTTTATAAGCTCTAGCAGTTTTCTGGTGGTTTTTTGGATCTTCCAGATATAGGATTATGTCATCAGCAAAAAGGGATAGTTTGACTTCCTCTCTTCCGATTCTTATCCTTTGATTTCTTCCTCTTACCTAGTTGCTCCAGCCAGAGGCACAAGGACTATATTGAATAAAAGTGGTGAAAGCAGGCAGCCTTGTCTTATATCCAAGTTCAGTGGAAATGCTTTCAACCTTTCTGCATTTAGTATTACATTGGCTGAGGGTTTGGCATATATGGCCTTTAGAAAGTTAAGTTCCTTTGATCCCTATTTTCTCTAGAGTTTTGAGCATAAATGAGTGCTGGATTTTATCAAAAGCCTTTTCTGCATCTATTGAGATGATCATATGGATTTTGTAATCAATTCTGTTAAGTGATGAACATGTATTGATTTGTGCATGTTGAACCAGCCTTTCACACCTGGAATGAAGCCCAATTGATCATGATGAATTATTTTCTTGATGTGTTTTTGAATGTGGTTTGCAAGAACCTTATTAAACATTTTTGCATCGATATTCATGAGGGATATTAGTCTGCAGTTTTCTTATTCTGATGTGTCTTTGTTGGGTTTTGGTATCAGAGTTATGATTGCATCATAAAAAGTGTTTGAGAGAGTTCCCTCTTTCTTAATTTTTTAGAATAGCTTAATAAGGAGAGGTGTTTGCTCTTCTTCAAAGGTGTGGTAACACTTTGAGAGAATCCATCATGTCCTGGGCTCTTATTCTTCTTTGAAGACTTTTAATTGCTGTATTGATTTTGGTGCCTGTTATTGGGCTGTTTAGGATTTCAATTTCAACCTTTGTCAATTTGGGGATACTGTATGTGTCTAGAAATTTGTCCATGTCATCCAGATTATCTGATTTATAGGAATATATTTTTCCAAAATATATTCCAATAATCTGTTTGATTTCAAGGTGATCTGTGGTGATCACCCCTTTTTCATTGGTGATTTTGTTGATTTGCTTTGATTCTCTCCTTTTAGTTAGATTAGCTATGGGTCTATTTTATTTATTTTTTTGAAGAAAGAGCTCTTTCTTTTGTCAATTGTTTTTATTGTTTTTTTGTTCTCAATTTAATTGGTTTCAGCTTTGATCTTAATTATTTCCTGTCTTCTGCTGGCTTTGGGATTAGACTGTTCTTCCTTTTGTATAGATTTGAGTTGGAGCATAAGCTTATTTGTTAGGGATCTCTCCTGATTCTTAATGTGGACAATCAGTGCATAAATTTTCCTCTTAAGAATGCCTTCATGCTGTCCTAGAAGTTCTGATATGTTGTATCTTCATTCTCATTCTCTGCCAAGAATTCCTTACTGTTCTCATGTCTTCTTGGATCCATTCTTCATTTAATAGGGTGTTATTCAATCTCCACATATATGTGTGTTTTATGCCATGGTTTTTGCTGTTAATTATTATGGCATCATGGTCTGATAGGATACATGGAATAATACACACTTTTTTATATGTGCTGAGATTTTTTTGTGGACTAGAATATGATCTGTTTTGGAGAAGGATCCATGTGCTGCTTAGATGAGGGTATACTCTGCCAACTTGAGGTGGAAATTCTGTAGATGTCTGTTAAGTCTGTTTGATTCATGGTGTTGTTTAGACTGGAGATCTCTTTACTGTTTCCTTATTTTGATGATGTGTCTATTGGTGATAGAGAAGTGACCCAGTACTATTGTGTTGTGGTCCACAAGTGGTTTTATATCTTGGAGTATTTTTTCCACATAGTTGAGAGCATTGGTGTTTGGAGAGCATATATTTACTATGATTATTTCCTCCTGTTGTATTGTTCCCTTTACCAGGATGTAGTGGCCTTATCTCTTTTGATTAATTTATGACTGAAATCCACTTTTTGGATATAAGAATTGCAACTCCAGCTTGCTTTCTTGGGCCATATGCCTGGAAGTTTTTTTTCCAATCATTTCACCCTTAATCTGTGGGTATCATTGGCTGTAAGGTGGGTTTCCTATAAGCAGCATATTGTTGGATTTTGTTTTTTGATCCAATCTGCTAGTCTCTTTATTTGGTGCATTGAGACCTTTCATATTCAGTGTTAGAATAGTTATGTGGTTGTGGTTCATAGTCATTTTGTTTTATTAGTAAATTCTGTGCTCTCTTAATTATCTATTGATAGCATGTACCCTTATTGAATTTCCTCTCTTTGTAGGTTTTGAGGAATGTTAGCTTGTTCTTCTATCCGGAGTTTATCTTTGAGGATTCTTTGTAATGCGGGCTTTCTGTTCACGAATGATCCAAGTTTGTATCATGAAAAGTTCTTAATTCCCCTCAAATTTGAAGCTGAGTTTTGCTGGGTACAGTATTCTCGGCTGCATGTTGTATTCTTTCAGGCATTGAAAGATCTCATTCCATGATCTTCTCGCTTCCACAATCTGAACTGAAAAGTCAGATGTGATTCTAACTGGTTTGCTTCTGAATGTGACTTGGCGTTTCTCCCTTGCTGCTTTCAATATTCTTTCCTTGATTTCCCTATTGTATATTTTGAATATGATGTGTCTTGTTGAGCTTCTCATTTGATTAGACCTATTGGGTGTCCTATAAGCTTCCTCGATGAGCATATCTGACTCTGTATTTATATTGGTATAATTTTCTTTGTCAATTTCCTTGAGAATATTCCATATCCCATTTGTTTGTGTCAATTTCTCTCTGTATCCCAATTACTCTTCAACTTTTTCTTCTCTTTTAATCCCAGACATTTTAAAAATTCCATTCGTGTTCTGTGAGGCTTTTTTTCTTTTTTGTCATCCGTGCGTTCTAGCTTGCTCATCCTTTCCTCTTTGTCAGTCCTTTCTTTGAGAGCTGAGGTTGTTTTCTATAGAAGTTAGTCTATTATTAATTTCTTCTCTGATTCTTCTCATGTCATTGACTGCAAATTCTAGTTCTGTTACTTCCTTTTCGAGTACATCTATTTGATAATAGTTTTTCATTTCTTTAGTCTTCTCCCTTAGTCCCTTCATTATATTTTCATTTAGCTCATTTTTCCTTTTAGTAACCATATCTTTGATGATATATCAAGATTTTCATCTAGACCCCTATCTGTACCATCCTCTTTGGGGGAGTTTTGGGTTTGAGATGAACCTCTTCTTGTTTGATTGTTCATTTTTGTAGAGCTTCTTCTTGATGTCTGAATTGAGATTTTTCTGCAGGGAAGGTAGACATCTTTCCAGGTGGGTTTTCCTTGCAAGTCGAAGGTTCATATCAGCCACTAACTCTTTGATGATCACTTTCTTCCAGATGCTGTTTCTGAATGGGTCCTAATGTTGCTTTATCTTTTGGTTCCAGGCTCAAGGTTGCAAATCCGAACCTACTAAAATGGAGACCTACTTTTCATCAGGATTCAATCAGGCTCCAAAAGGAATGTGGGGCTTTGTTAGGTGGGGACAGCTCCAGCCAGGGAATCTTCCCTGGTTGGTCCTTAACAGGGCTGCTCCAGAAGGGTTTCTTAGGGCTGGTATCCTGAGCGCCTTCTGGCAGGACTCAAAGAGGCCCCAAAAGGAATGCTGGGTGTACATCGGTTGGGTTGCTTGAGGCTGGGAACCACCCCTGGTTGGTCCTGAGCAGGACTGCTCCAGATGGGGGTCCTACCAGTGGTGTCCTGAGTGCCTTCCTGTGGAACTCCTCTTTTCACATTCAAATAATTTACAAAGACATTTTTCATTATTATTGCAGATACCTAAACTCAACCTTGTAAATAACATTTACTCTGTAGTCAGGAACTCGTGGAACAGGTTATCTTATTAATATCTGAGCCTTTGTTTTGTCATCTTAAAATGGAAATTATATACTGCTTCACATATGGATTATCATCTCTGAACTTTGGACCCTACAGGTACATATAAGTTATTGACACTAATGGTCCTTTCATGGTAACATTCAACTCTTTGTACAATTTAAATTACAAAACTGTTCTCATGTACTCAAATCTTTTGCCTTTGATTCAATGTATAAGACAAGCATCCCAGCCAAAGCTGTGACTAAAAGTTAATATTCTCCTAGTCCATGCCTACACCTGTGCAACCAAATATTGGAGAAAAGCATACAGTCATGTTGAGGGTATCATTATAAACATAGGACCTCTAAACTCAATTGCCCATTATTGTTCTCTAATGATTTTACTGCAAGTCATTACAAGTCCACTCACTTTCCCTGTCTCATGAGTTTCTCCTCTGAAACCTTAAAACTCCCAATTTCATCTTCACTGATTGGTGATGGTCAGGCATTTGTATTTTCATTCATATATTATAAATGATCAAAAAGATTCCTGTAAACTTCTACCACTGAATCTATATAACTACCATGCCCTAGACCTAGACAGCCTGCCTTATGTTATATTGCTAGCTATTAAGATCCCCACATCCAGAACTGGGGTCATAGCTCAGTGGTCAAACACTTGCCTGGAAGGTGAGGCCTTGGGTTTAATAGCTACTCTTGTGTCTAGTCAGATACTTCCATCAATCTGTCTCTTGCAAAATCACCAACGATCTTAACGATCTCCACTTTGGCAAATGAATTGATCCAATCTCAATCTACTCAACTTTCATTTACACTTATGTTAGATTATTTATTTCTATTTCTTATTTTGATTCCAGGAAGTCTACCCTACTTTTTGTTCCTATCAAAAGACCTCTCCTTCCCAAAGTCTTTGCTTTTTTTCATCCCCCATTCCAAACAACAAAATGCTCCATGGCTCAATTCTCCTGTGAAGTGAGCTCATCTTACTCCAAAGCTTTAAATAGCTTTAAATAGTCACTTTTATGTTAATAAACAAATTGTATTTTTATTAATACCCACAGAACTCCAAGAAAGCATTTCTACATCATTTAAAATAACCATTCATGTGTGCAACAGATAACTCAAACTTAACATAATATAAAAAAAAACACACTTCTTGTCTTTCTCCCCAAAACCTTGCAGTTTTCCCCACTGAAGTTCACAGCCAAATTCAATTTTCAGCTGCTCTATCCAAATGTCTGACTCATTATTGATGAATTTCTTTCTCTCACACTCTATACCTTATCCTGGAGCCAGTCCTTCTTTGTGTTTAATTCAACACATATTGCTACCTCTATGGTACCTTTATGCAAGCCATCATCTTTCTTCTCTTAGATTATTTCCTAAAGCTTTAACTCATCTTTGGACTAGATAACTGCCCCAGTCCCTCTAGTGACCTCCCACTGTGGTCTAGATAGAGTTGTATCTTATACAAAGGTCCCTACGCAAGCTCTTTAGGGTTTTTTTCTACACTGCATTTTTACTCTCACTCCAGATCTTTTGAACTTGCTAAGCCCATTGTCTAGAACTCTGTATAACTACAGATCTGTGCTCCCTTTCTTCTTGCAAGACCTTTCTTTTTGCTACAGTTGCTACTATAATTGATCATTAACTCTAGTGTGACAGAATATTATATCCCACAGAGTAAGACATAAACTGATCTGGAAACCAAGATAGAGGGCACATCAACTTGCAGCTACCAAAAGAAAACTTCTAATTAAAGAGAAAAAAAAAGACTGGTTGTAAAAATTTTAAGGAAGGTAATAAAAACCAAATTTGCAGTCTAGTAAATTTTAAATGACCAGAGGGAAAAGGAAACTTTAGTTTGATTTACTAGAGTTACCTAAGTATTGAAAATCTTTGTTCATCTTTTTCTTTTCAAAGTTTCAATCACTGATAATTTGGTGTCATTATAAGAATACCTCTTTATTGTCATTGACACATGAGTGCAAATAGAATAGATAAGATCAGCTTTCATAAAAATGCACTGCATTAATTAGACATGATCTGATCATTATGCATCTAGACATCATTATATCTATAGTGTATATGACCTGATTAACTATGAAGAAATTAGCTGGGGTTCCCAAATCCTATGACAAAATACTATAGATCTAGGGAGATTAATTGAAGCAGAGTTTATCAGAATTCATATTATCAAAACTCATTTCAGTAATCATTAATCATGTGGAGTGTTAACCCAACAGTGTGCTACACATTAAAATCCATCGGAGATTAGCTTTGACCAAGTACCAAAATTTAACCTGCTTGCCTCTAAAAATTTCGGACTTCAACTAAATTAGTTTAAAAAGTTTTAGAGTTTATAATAAAATCACCTTTAAATGACGTTACTACAATTAGTAAATTTCATAGCCCTAAGAGCAACCATTAATATTTTTCTGCTGATTAATAAAAATCAATTATTAATACTTTCTTCTCATATTTCTATACCTGGTGTGACACTCCAGAACAACAGGTCTGTAACATGCAATAAAGAAACCATCACCTGATTTTAGGTAATTGAAGGACTGTGCAGACTCAGAACAAAATTTGAGGACACGTCAAAACTCAAATCTGAGTTAATATATTGTATTTGGTGACTTTTACATAAAATGTGTAAAGAAAAAATATCAGAATTCATGAAAATAATATATTTCTCCTTTAGAATTCAACTTCTTCCCAGAAACTTGATTGAGACATTACATTTTCCAGGAAATGCCAAATTGCCTAAATAAAATGGTAACTCTATACACCAGTAGCAAGTCTGATTTTAGAATAATTCACTTATTTGAAATGATTCAAAAACAAAAAGTCTTAAACTTTATATATACTGTATAATATACTTTAGAAACTATTTTAGCTAAGGTTATTCTTAAGCAGGCTGTACATGCATATAAAAGATTTTTTTTGCAAAAAAGGTAGCAAATACATAAAGTTTTATAGACATACAAAATCTATACTTCTTGCCCAGTAAAAGAAATACACATGAAATGATTGAGCTGTAAGAACCATCATGATAAGATCTGGGGAAAACAGAATGGCCACCTTCCATAATCAAATGAAACCTTAAATTGTCTTTTGCTAAAATTTGTCTTCAAAGCAGTATTTAGGAACAAACCTATCTGAAGACTATCAATGTATATCAGATGTCATTTACCATATTAAGACAATAAGCAAACAGACAGACAGAATGACTTAGCTATTAGATGTCACTTAGTTTCTATCCTAATCCTCCACATATGTAATACAACAGGTTCAGAAATAGCCATCAGAGATACAGGAATATTATGGGGTCAATTTCACATATTTCTCTAAAATTCTCATCTAATCACTGCCTCTGCTGAATACTGATCCTGTTATCAGAAGATAATGAGGTGGAATACCTGATATGATACCATCTCAGGACAAGGTAGTTACATGGAACATTTTCCATCCAAGAAACAACAATGACAGCCTGATAAAGCATTGCTATTTACTCCTTATATGAATATTCATGTTTAATCTGCAGCACCTCAGTCAGCACCACAATTTAAGAGCTCAAAGAGTAACCGTACTACTAATATGGGAGCTCCCATAACATCATACCAATGATATAGTGGTGGTCACCTAAACATGATATTCAATGATCCTTTTATAAAAGGCACAACACAGAAATGTCTATCTTGATAGAGTAGCAGAGCAGGAGGGATTCTTGAAGATGTAGGTAAGGAACAAGCTTGAAAATGATACTTCAGAGAACGGGATTCTATCATTTCACATATGGAATATATCTTAAATCATGACAGTTCTTAGCCCATATTGGCACATACAAAAAAATGAGCCTGGGAATCAAAGCATGGAGTTAGAAGTAATTCTTAATTCTGAAACTCTTTGGGAATTTTCACCACTAACTTATCACCCCATAACTTCAAACTCAAGAATTCCTGGTTTCCAGAGAATGGGTATTTGCATAACCAGATGCAGTGAGTCCCTGGTTTCCAGAGATAGGACAGTTATTTTGAGGGTTTTTTCAGCAGTTACTGTCTAATAAATTTAGGATGTTCAAGCCAGTATACCAGTAGATGTAAAAATGAGTGAACAAACCTGGATAGAGCAAATGAAGCTGAATATCATAAAGATATGGGCCTACTGATGTTTCATAATAGGATGAGGGAGGACTGTTTCATATTCATGTTATCTGATAAGTATCTTTTCATACTCTAATGTCCACTGCTAAAGGTAAATATAGAAGTACAGCACCCATAGTCAGACAAAAGCAGGGAGACTACGGGTTCAGACCTCCGAATTGTATGATTCAAAGGTTATAAAGAAATCTACCTCAACAGTAGAAGTCCTACCCAAGGTAAAATGAGTGGTGCACAAGTGTTTTAACCTATATTCTGAAACTAAAATGCAATACTTGAGGCTAAGTAATTTATAAAGATAAGAGATGTATTTGGGCTGATGATTCTGGTCCAAGGTTGAAAGCCTACATCTATGATAACCTTCCTTCTGACAGAGTCCCAAGACAGCACAAGGTATCATAAGACAAAAGATGGGGAACATGTGTGGGTATGTGTCTTTTTGGTCTGGAGTCCCCCTATTCTAAAAAAGCCACCAGTATTCAATCATTGGGACCCTACCCTGATGACCTTACCTAATTCTAATTCTTCTGAAGGTCCTACCTCTTAACACCCTATTAAGTTTTCATCCTCTTAATATCACACACAGGGATTATATTTCAATATATGATCATTTGGGTACACACTCAAACCATATCCCATCTACAGAAAACAGGAAGATAAAAAATATAATATGTTACCATAGGACTATCCTTTGAGTTTATATTCTATTTCACTAAACTTATCCGTCCAAAAAAAATAAATTTTAACCATCCAGAATCTTAGATAGAGCATGCTCAGATGTAGCAAATTTAATGTGAGTGTAATAAGTGAACGGATGTTGTCCTTTCCCGGTCCCATTTTTCCATTTGGTGCCCCCATTTCTTAGGAGCTGAAGGTACTATGGCTTACAGTTTATACTTATGCCTTTCTTGAAAGAATGTCTCTTGGCAGAAAAGGATCAACAGCACCAGATATACCTGGGAAGTTAGTTTTGATTATCAGAGAAGCTATTGCCTTTCAAATACAAAATCCAAACTCCATGATTAATGTGGTGTGTATATGTTGTATTATAAGCTTTAGAATCCTATACGTATCACTTGACTCAGGCCCATGCTACAATCAAAGCCCCATTGGTGTGAATAATGTTTCCCTTCCCAATCTTTCTTTACTCACTCCCTTCCCAGCTGTCCCCCCTTCTCCTGAGAATTACTTCTCCACTAAGTTATGTGTCTTTGAATTTCTGTCGTATGCTTTGCTTCTAAAATAACCATTGTAAAATAGTGATGATCTCTATATAAATGTTTCTATGCTGTCTCTATCTTATTGAATACAACTTCAAAAGAAAAATAGCACAAAAGCAAATGAATTTCACCAAAGACTAGCTCTCAAAGGTGACTGGGAAGCTTTTTGGTACTGCTTGCAGAGTGTCACTTCTTGGCAATGACATAATGTGTAGAAGTCAATGTTGAGTACTGCTTGCTTATTATATTGCTGAGGAAGAAAAAAAATATGTAAACCAAGAAATAATAATGTCAGATTAATTAATATGAATTTCAGATTATATTCCTTAAAACTAAAACTATTACTTTACAATGATTTTTTTTTCTAGTTTAGTGTGAATAAATGGCTTGATATCTTTTAATCTTTACTTTTAACTACTGTGTGATTGAGCTTTTTCACCTAAACTATGATGAGGCACAGCTCACTTATGGTTAAGCCTTGTGGTACTGAGATTTTAATTTTCCCATTTTTCTGTAAGATTTTCTCAGAAAAGATCAACTTAGCCATTTAATGAACACAGACTCAAAATGAGGCATGTGAATGCCAGCAACTGGCCTCCATGGTTGTGATTTTGGTTAACTTTGTCTTCTTGCTGTGTTCAGAGCTACTGGAAGCATTCCAAACATCATCAACCTTGGCTTTCACTCCACATATTTATATAAAGCAGTATTTTTTGTGAACTCTAACCTGAAATCACAGAACATCAATTTCTCAAATAATTATTTTAAGTACTAACTTCTTGATATTCAGAACATTTTTCTAGCTCATGGAATTATTAAGTTTTGCATGTGTGTTTGTGTGAAAATTTGGTAAATGGAGCTGAACAAGAATTAAATAGATTCAATTATTAATTCAGTAAGGTTTAAGTACTTTCAAAAGCCCAGCTATTCACTGTAGAGAGACAATATCAAAATTAATAATAGAAATATTACTCTTATTTAAAGACTTAAAAGAAAATTAAAACAAGAAAGATCATAGTGAGTGTCATGGAAAGAGAAGAAATACAATTGTATATGGTATGGTCACAGAAGTCTGCTTTTTGGTGGGCATTTTAGTAAATATATAATAGATAATGGAGTAATTTCAAAAGATATTTGGAGACAAGTATTTAAACTCAAGAGTCCTGAGGAAAATGTGTGCCTTGTCATATGAAGACATGGACTTTAAATAAGTAGGCTTTAGGGCTGGAGTGGTGGCTCAGCTGTTGGAGTGCTTGCTTGGCATGCACAAGGACCTGGTTTTAAAGCCCAGCACTATATAAACAACAAAGGTCAGATGAAAAAAATAAAGTTGATTTTGATTCTGTCTTTTCTCTTCCTCCCCCCGTCTCTCAAATAAATATATAAGTAGACTTTAAGAAAGAGTGTAATTAATTTTGCTATAGTTAACTGGAACATTTAATTGCTAAGAAAAACTATTAATTTTGGAAGTCACAAAGCCGGGAAATGCATTCTTAGTCTCCTTCTAGCTTCACTGTGGTTAACATTGCTGATGTGAGATCATGATCATAATGGTTTCTAGGGACTTGGAGGCCATCTTTGCTGAAAACACAAATTATCTTCTTATGTTCGCAGATGCCTGATGTGTGAACATGTTGAAAAGGATGTGGCATTTCTGCCTTCATATGGCATGTATCTCTTTTACTGTTCTCACCTTTGTGTCAGGTTACTATTCAACTCTTCATGTAGACATGTTAAAGACCTGAGAAATGTTTTGTTTGAACTATATTTCATATGATCGACACTTCTAATTTCTTTCCTCTCACTTCAAGTCTAAAGACCCTAGTAGCCACCATGACAGAAAAACCAGACTATGAACGATGAGAGAAAAGGTGGCACACTAGTTCCTTAAAGATTTCCAGAAAAGACATGGATATTCCTCCTCTTCATTAGTCTTTCTCTTTCCTTCATTGTTCTTATCCTTTATGACTTCTAAATGTAGCTGGAGTAGAGATGATAATTTGTGAGAAAGACTCCTGCTTCATTCTTTGGCTAAACTTGGATTTTCAATGCTGTTTTCAGCTTCATTTTGGTTTCATGGCACTAAAGATAAATTCCCACTTTGAAAGTCTCATTCGTCAATGGGAACTGACAAAAAACAATTTGTTATGAAATAATAGTGTTGAAACGAGTAGTGCAGTTGATGTGATAAAAAGTCATCACATTCCAGAAAGATTTTGAAGTAAGATATACTTAGAAAAGAAAGCAGGCAAACATCTTAAGTTTCAATCTTAACTACTAGTTGTTATCATTCACTGAGTCTGGAAAACTAAGAGTAGCAGGGTTGACAATATCAGAAGCTTATTCTATAGTATATTAGGTTTGTGAGATATTAGAATCAGATAATTGTAATTAGGCAATTCAAGACAACATATAGTGTCAGTTAGTATACTGTATACTATATACTGACCTGATGTTCAGAGGAAAAGAGCAACCTAGAGATGTAATTTTGGGAACCATCAACACATACATAGATAATATACCTTGATGCTGCATGAAATCATCACGGGAAAGAATGTAAACAGAACTCTTTGATTGCATTACTGATCATAATGCTGATACAAAGTCTTTGGTTTTCATCTAGGGCCCGAGCTATGGGAACCTTGGGCGGAGAGCTCTGGGGGTTAAGGAAGACAGTTATTTCCCCTTAACCTCATTTTCTGAGTCAGAGAGCTTGTCTTTTATTTCAGCCTTGTTACTCTTGTTGGAGCAACTGGAGCTTCTTATGACTTTGCTTCATTGTGAAGAGGAGCTATTTGGTCAATAGAGTGGGATCACTCCCAATCACTTTTTATGAAGCAAACATTACACTGATTCCAAAGCCCAGCAAAGACACATCAAGGAAAGAAAACTGCAGACCAATTTCCCTGATGAACATTGATGCAAAAAACCTTAATAAAATTTTATCTAATCGGATACAAAAGCACATTAAAAAGATAATGCATTATGATCAAGTGGGCTTCATTCCAGGAAAACAAGGCTGGTTCAACATATGCAAATCAATAAATGTAATTCACCACATAAACAGAATTAAAAACAAAAATCATATAATCATCTCAATTGATGCAGAGAAGGCATTTGATAAAATTCAACACCACTTTATGCTCAAAACTTTGGAAAAGACAGGGATCACGGGGAAGATACTTTAACTATGTCAGATCCATTTACAACAGACCCATAGCCAACATTATCC
>PVKS010031491.1:0-23385 GCA_004027875.1 Aplodontia rufa | reverse complement strand
ACTCACTCATACTCTTTCACACACACACACACACACACACACACACTGTAGCGGAAGGCTGCTATGCGTGATGGGGGTGATCCCCACATGACCAGGCACGAAGAGTGTGGACCCAACAAGGAGACGCTTGCTCTCAGGGTGTGGTACGGGGACCCCCACTCTTCAGAGCTTCCCAGCCAAATCTGCCCCCGCCCTCTGAGAGACCTACAGGATCCCTTGATCGAGCACACATGTTCATTTAGCTGACCTATTTTATTTTAAAAGGGAAGCAAGCTACCGTCCTAGATTTTGGGAAAGACAGGCATGTTCCCATTTATCTTCTTGCTCACTGTACTTATCCCAAACCCTAAACTCAAGATGACAATTTTTCTTCTTAATGGGCTTGGGTAAAGGAAACCCGAGGTCTTCCTACGGCTCCCTTCTCCCCCTTCCCATCCTATTCTCGGAATTTACACATAATCCGTTTAATGCCAAGCAGAGCCCATAAAAAGGAGGCCTGTTAATTATTCTGTTTGATAAACACCGAGATCGAGTGCCAAGTAATAACAGGGTGGACTTTCTCTGCTCTTACCATGAACTGGGCTCTTTGCCGCCAATACCATTCATCCCCGCAGGGCCCTGGGACATGGTCCCATTACCGTGTCTCTACGAAGGCAGTGAGACCTGACTTTATACAACTTGTCCAAGGTCTCTCAGCTTCAAGGAGCAAAATTAGGGCTTCACCATGTGTGCAAGATAATAGCAATTATTTGCCAGAAATGGTCTTGGTCGTGTGCATAGGAATATGCAGATGAGGCTCAACCTCTTACTTCAAAGGTGCTTGAATCCTGGCTGAAGATGGGGGAATAAATCAATTAAAGCTTGAACAAAGGGCATGGCTGAGCGAGGGGCTGCGGGTTGGACTAAGGAAAGGGGCTGAGTCTGGGCTGAAGAGGAGACTGACCAGCTTCTAGGCCCCAACTCCTGTGGAGAGTTACAGTCTTGGGGGCCGTGGATGGCTCTGGTCTTGGTGTAGTCACGGGCAGGACAGAGGGGCCAGGTGACTGGTGATATGAAGACTGCAGCGGCAGACAGCTTTACGCAGTCCAGCTCCAAGCCTTACCCTCACGAAAGAAGTGGTCTCTGTGCCCCATAAAGAGGCCCAGGGGGGTGCTTGCTCCTGGCCCTCACCCGAAGGCTTCTGGCTCTCAGCCCCGGGAAGAGGCAGTCTTTGGGAAAGGGATTAGGTTAGTCACCTTTCCATCCCTGTAACAGAAGACATGGGACAACCAACTTAAAAAGAGAAAAGGTTCACTTTGGCTCATGGTTCTGTAGATTCCAGCCCAAGCCTCTGGAAAGGATGTCACATCATGGTGGAAGCATGTGGAGGAGGAAATTGGTCACATCGTGAACGAGGAAGCAGAAAGGAAGAGGAAGAGGCTGGGCTCCCAGTCCTCTTTGAGGGCACATTGCCCAATGACCTCACTTCCTCTCCCAAGGCCCTGCCTCCTAAAAGTCCCCTCATCATCCTAGGGTCAGGGGACAGAGCCTTTAACACAAAGATCCTTGGGGGAACAATCAACATCCAAACCACGGCAAAGACACTCAGAGACCCGCTGAGCCACTTGAAATCACCCCTCTCCTGTGCTTGCTTCCGAGCCTTTAATCGAGCTAATGAAGCAGAGGGGAAGAGTTGCAGCCGGTAGAAGAGACAAGAAGAGCTGTAGGTGATGTGGGAAGGGACAGTGGCTCTGCTCCCTCTCTCCCACACCCGCCTGTCCCCTGTTTCCTTCTCCCGCTGTCCTTCCTCTCTGCCCTTTGAGGGAATGGAAAGCTGAGTTCATCAGAGCGGGAGACGAGCTTTCCTCCTGGGTGGGGACACTGTCATTAGACGCTCAGTGGAACCCAGCATTGCTCTTCCTCTCTCTGGCTTCTCCTCCTCACCATGCGGCCAGCAAACTAAGCCAGAGTGAAGTGCTCTCCGCCCCAGTGTGAGGATCACTGGGTGCGAAGGGGCCAGGCCCCCTGGACACTCAGCCCACAGCTCCTTCAATCCTCCCCTGACTGCAGCCTTCGGCACGCTCCTCCCTCCTTGCCTTTTCTTACTGCTCCCTGCGCCCCTTTCCCCATGTCAAACCCACCCAGATTTCAAGTCCAGCGCATCTTCTATTTCTTCCTTTGCAGATTCACTCCAGGAAACAGAACATCAAAAAGTCCCCCCTTCCTGCCTGCAAGATTTAAAGACACTCGGTGGCTTCTGTATTGCTGACCTCCTCTTGCCTGGCCTCTGAGCCTCTTCACAATAGACTTTGCACTGTGGGTCCATCTGGGTGACCAGGGCTTGGTAAGCTTCCTGCTTTTAGTAATTAGTTCAATGAGAACTTTGAGGGGTGCCTCTATGTACCAGGTGCTCCGTTAGATTCCAGGGACGCACTGACATGGTCCTGCCCTAAGGAACTTATGATCTGGGAGGAGAGACCGACTTAAGCAAACCCTTCACACAAATACTTCTAAACTGACACTTGAGGTCCAGGAGCCTTCAAGAGCACTTGAGAGGGACTTTGACCTTGCTGGGCACCTCAGGAGCAAGGTCAAAGTGAGGGTCGAGCTGAGGTTTGCGGGTGAAGGTTCAGGGTAGAAGGGAGCTGGCACAGAGAATCGGGGAGAGGGGAGTTAGCACAGCGTGCGGAGAGGGGAAAACGCGATGGAATATGAAATAATAAAATAAAATAAAGGTATCTGTAGCCAGAGCAGTGGCGTTAGGAACAAGGAGAGACAGGTGTGGCTGAAGGAGGTAGGGACTCGCCTGCACGTAGGGGCGGTGGCAGGGCTGGCTCTATCCCTGTGTTTGGTGCAACACAAGGGGACCCTGGCTATCTGCAGATTCTTGAATGAAGGAGGATGCGGCCCTCCAGCCGCCCTCCTTCCCTGCCCTTGTGTGCACTGATGACCTGAGCGAAGGTCACTGTGTGCAGAGAGGGGAACCCACACAGAGTCCCCATCTTTGGACCAAGCCCCGTGGCCAGCTCCCTACCTTCCTCCTCTATATCTCATAAAGAGTTCTGGACACCGCTTCCTCTCTGACTTCAACGGGATGAGAGTTGGAACAGGAAGAGGCTGAGAAAGACAGGATCAACGATGGCCTCCGTGAGCAGGACTGGTGACCGGGTGGATGTCAGGTCACCAACACAGGGAGGAGAGGCACAAGGGGGACATCCGTGAGTTCACTGGTTTGGCTTACGAGGTTGACAGGCATCCGAGTGGCCCCCCCAGAAGGCAGCTGGAACACGTGTCTGAGTTCTCACTGAGAAAGCCCAGGCCCCGCTTCTCTAAGCCCTCCAGCTTCAAGAAAGCCCCAAGTTCTAGGCATTGTTTCCCCACCACCGCAAAGAACGTGTCAGGCACACCAAACGGAGATGACCCTAGTTGTCCCCATGCATCCCTCCCCAACCCTTCCTGTCTACGTCATCAAGCTAAAGCAATAAAAGCACTTCCCCTTGAACTGTCTCTGAATTCAGGTTGTCATTTTTCGTGTTTCTGATTTATAGTGGTTCATAAGAACTTTGTCTCATTCATTCATTCATTCTTCATTCAACCACCTGCTAATTCACCCAACCCTGTGTGGGTCCCTGATAAACACGGCACACAGCAGCTCAGTCTGGGATCATTTGGGAGGGGGAGGCAGACATTAAACTAATAACAGCTAAACAATTATTCTAAATTGGATGTATTATGAATTCCATAAGAAAGACGTGCAGGGCTCTGGGGAATGGAGCCCAGCCCAGTCTCAGTGCCAGGATAGAGAGTAACGTGGTTTCTGGAGATGGGAAAACAAGGAGGGCCCAGCTTAGGTATAGAGGAGGGGTTAAGGGGTAAATAAGAAATGAAATGCCCCTGGAACTCAACATGCACCGGAAACCGTTCTTACCAATGGAGGAGGGGCCTTCATTATCCAATCTACAGAGAGAGACACCTGGGCACAATGTCTCACACCTAAGGAGTGACAGAGTCAGGACTTTAAGCTCAGACACAATGATCAGAGGCCACCCTCTACACCCATGTCCGCCACACAGGATCTCCCTTGAGGCCATATTCATAGACGTTCATTTGAAGATTCTGGCAGGACCTGTATGTGACAATTTGAGACACACTTCCCTTATCATGCAAGGCGGTTTAAGCTGGGATTTCTGTGACTTGTTGGCAACAGATCTCGATGTGAACGGACGTCAAGAATTGTCCAGCTTGGCAGGGAGAGGTGGGCTGCACGTTTGGTCTGGGTGATACCGGATGCATCCTGGGTTACCCCCTCCTCTCAGGAGTCCCTAAGTCTTTTAGGATTTGCATGAGCTAAAGCCTCCTTTCAGAGACAAAGGAGAGCTTTTCCTTTAAAAAAAAAAAAAATCAAATCTAGAAGAAGTACCTGGCTGCCCTGGGTGGTGAAGCCATCACTCGCTCTCAGGACCCACGCACGCACCCAGCCCTGCAGAGCGGCCCCCCGAAGTGCCTTTGTGTAAGCTAAATGTGACATGGGGGTGGATGGGAAACTGGTAAGTCTGGGTGACACAGAAAGCAGGTGGCGCGGAAACACGCAGGACGCTCGGGCTGTCTGTCTTGGGCATCTTGCGCCCCACTTGTCACAAATATTGGAACTCTATCTTGTTCAAGGTTGACGAAGGCTGATTAAAACCCTTTTAAGGGCTCTTGTTGACAAGATGCGCTGTAGAACATCTTAATGACTAAACAAAATTATGGTGCAGTTTCACTTGATTAAAGACAAAACTGAAACCCGTGCAGTTTTCAGGGGACGTGTTAAGTAGCGACTTGAAAACATCTTTACAGAACCCAGAGCCCGGATCCCGCGGGCATCCTCCCCGGCTTCGCACCCCCTAACCACAGCTTCCCGTGAGGATTTGGTCTCTTTGGCTTCCTGCTGGCTTTGTCTGCCTTTCCCATTGTCTTGGAGGGGAGTGACAGAAGCCACAGATGCCATTCGCAAGTGCTGTGGCCTTTCTAGATGTCCTCTGGCCTCACCTGCACTGGGATGTTTATGTGCATGTCGTGTTTGGCTCTGGAGCGTCCTCCGATGGCTCACGTGCTGAAGGCGTGGTCCTCAGGCTGCAGTGTTCACAGGTGGGACTTTGGGGAAGTGGCTGGATCAGCAGGACCTTGTTTTGGATTAATCCATCATAGAGGAAGGGACTCCGGGGAGCCTTGGAAACTGTCGCCAGGGGGTATGGTTGGAGGAAATCGGCAACTGGAGATGGGATTTTTTTGCTGGAGGCTCCTTCTGGGTGCATTCTCTCTCCTTCTCCCGCACCCTCTGCTTCCTGGCCACCGTGCACCCAGCAGCTCTCATCCTCCACACCCTTCCCCTGTGAGGCTCTGCCTGACCTCAGGCCCAAAGCAGCATAGTTGGCCAAGCACGCACCGAAGCCTCCAAAACCATGCGCCAAAGTGAATCCGTCCTTCCCTCTGCTGTCTCTTCCTCAGGGATTCATCACCAAGATGAAATGACAATGTTTTTGCCATTCTGCTCGAATTCCTCCCACGGCCCCGTCCCAAGCTGCCCCCTTCTATCCTAAAGCAGCCTGTTGATTAGACAAAGCAGGTGCTCTGTGAAAGGCGATACCCCCGGCTGAGCTGATGGTGCCTCAGCCAGGGCAGAAGGCCAGATTGCGACGTGGGGCAGCCGCTTGATTCAACACAGGGCCCTCAAAGTCGGGGCTTCATGAGCACTGGGGAAGGAGCACTGAGATCAAAAGGCCTGACGAGAGCAGCTTACAGGAGGAAAAGTTCGTTTGGCCCATTCTTGCAGAGGCTCAGTCCACGGTCGGTGTTGCTCCGGGCAGGAGTTGAAGCAGAGCATCATGGGGGAAGGGTGTGGCGGAGGAAAGCGGCTCAGGACAGGGCCACCAGGAAGCAGAGAGAGCTCTACTCACCAGGGACAAAATCTAAACCCCAAAGGCACACCCCCTGTGATCTACTGACCCCAGCCATGCCCTACCTGCCTATCGTCACCACCCCGTAATCCACATCTGTGGATTAATCCGTTAGTCGTGTGACAGCACTCGTCACCTAATCATTTCAGCTGTGTGCTTTCTTCCATTTTGTTTCCCGTGAGTTTTGGGGGGCACCTCATATCCACCCCAGAACAACCGTGATCTAAGTGTCCAGGCCTGGTGGTCAGACCACAGCGCAGACTTTGAAGAAAGAGGTTGAAAAGGTTTAGAGTAAATGCTCCATGTTTTCCATTGAGGGGCTGGCGGGTCTTCTGCAAATTCTTGTAATGTCACATCCTATCCCCGGGGCAGGTGACTTCTGGAAAAAGAAAGTCATGCTGGAGAGGACAGGAGCAGCAGAAAGCCACGGCTGCATAGAGGTGAGCTCAGGTCTTCTGAGTGCAGGCTGAGGGTGGAGGTAGGTGGCTCCCGCTCTCTCCCTCTGGGTAAAACTCAGGGTGCCTAGCACTCACAGGGCGACCTTGACCTTCAGCTGCCTTCACCTCTACCAGGTCTCAGCTTCAGCTTTCTACCACCCAGCTCTG
Source organism: Aplodontia rufa (assembly GCA_004027875.1). Lineage (NCBI taxonomy): Eukaryota > Metazoa > Chordata > Mammalia > Rodentia > Aplodontiidae > Aplodontia > Aplodontia rufa. The sequence continues at coordinate 16,862 of PVKS010031491.1, read as the reverse complement.
TTGACCCACGTTAGTTCCTTGCTCCTCGGGCCTTCACACCAGGCGTGTGTTCTCTCCCAGAGGCCCTTCTTGGCTGTCTATTATCTGCTTAGACAGCTTTTACTTAATTGGTGCATTATAATTACACACAACAGTGGGGTTTATTTTTAGATCCTCATGCATGCACCCAAGATGATATTCAATAGAATCTGCTAGGTGTAGGAGGCACCTGTTCAGGGAAGCCCCACGGAGCCCCAGCCTAAGCTGAGTCCTGCCCTGGCCGACTCTTCACTCCTTCTGTCTTCTTCAGAGCACCTAGCTCCAGGGAAAGGACAGCGATTTTGGCGTTAGTAATTCTGGTGCTCGCCTCTGTCTTGCTCTCTGGTGTGCACAGGGCTTAGGAGAGGGATGTGCAGCTATCGCACACTCAGCTCACATCTGTGGAATAAGTGACCATTGGTGAGTGTGGGCTGTGTTTCCTTCCACTTACGGGAGGAGTTCTGGTTGCATTCATGTCGAGTATAAACTTTGTTTTTTTTTTTTTTTTAATGAAAGCCATCTGTGATATCAACCCCACTCTTATGAGCTGAATGATGTTCCTCCAAAATTCCTATGTTAAAGTCCCCAGTACCCCAGAATTTGGAGATGGGTCTTTAAAGAGGTGATTAAGGCAAAATGAGGGCAGCAGGGTGGGCCCTAATCCAAGGTGAACAATGTCCTGGTAAGGAGAAGGACAGACACCAGGGCTTCCCATGTGCACAGGAAAGGCCAGGGGGAAGTGGCCACCAGAAAGCCAGGGAGAGGCCTGAGGAGGAACCCAGCCCTGCTGACTGCTGGTGTGGGACTTCCTGTCTACAGAGCATGGGGAGACTAAAGCTGTGCCAGCCACGCGATCTGTGCCACTGTGTCATGGCCACCGCGGCTGGTCGGGTCAGGAGCCCTGCATGGGGGGGGCCTCCTGCACTAATCTCTCTGTACCGAGCCCATGCAGGGCTAAGCTTGGGGTGAACCGGACGCCTCTCTCCTCCTCCTCTTAGCTGGGCTTGGCCCAGGGCCTGGCACACAGGAAGCTTCCTATCTGTGCTCATAAAGAATTCAGGAACAAAACTGGGTCACTGAGGCTCAGTTCTTGTCAAGTACTGCTAATGAGGAGCGCGACATCCGTTTATCAATCAGTTATGCGGCCTACTGTATACCAGGCCCTGACCCAGGTGCTCGGGAGGATGTGGTGCAGAAGGGAGATTTAAAAATCCTCTCCCGCAGGGCTCATGTTGGGCTGGAGCAGAGGAATAATAAGCAAGATGAGTGAATGCAGGTGATATGTACAGAATCAGGGCGAGGCAAACGGAGAAGTGACTTGGAGGACAGCATTGAAGGGGTTGGAGAAAGAGTGCGGCACTTAAGACAGAGAAGAGCAGTTTTCATAGAGCTGAGGGTCAAACCCAGGACCTCGCACGTGTGAGGCAGGTGCTGTGCCACTGAGCTACACCCCCAGCCCAAGATAAATAACGTTTTAATGTATTATTTAAAAAAAACAAAATTAGTGCAAAATACTTACGATAGGCAAAATATTAAGATCTTAATGAAAGATAGGGTGCTTACACAGCCTGTTAAGTACCAGCGAAAGAGAAAATCAAATAAAATTGGGAATGGAGACGGGGGATCGGGGAAGGGAAGTAAACGTTTTAGATAGAGCAGCTGGAGAAGACCCCACAAGAAGGCAGAGCGTGGGCACCGACCTGAAGGAAGGGAGACGCAACGCATGCCGTGTCTGGTGAAGAGCCTTCTGGCTCAGAGGGGACGGCGAGTGCAGAGGTCCCCGGGCAGGAGCACCCTGGACAGAGGCTTAGTAAAGGAAGGGAGGGTGGAGGGGAGGAGTCGCTGGGACTGGAGGGTAATGGTGGCTGGTGGCCGAGTCACAGAAGGAATGGGGTGAACCCAATGCTGCCAGTTTCTCTGGACTTGACTTTGTGATATGCATTCATTTTTAAAGGATCCAGTAGGGCACACTCGGAAGTGACAACCTCCCAGGGGACATCTGGCCATGTCTAGAGTCACCTGTGGTTGTTGTAACCAGAGAGTGGGTGCTGTCGGCAGCCAGTAGATAGAAGCCACAGTGGCAGCTGGGATCCCACAATGCTCAGGTCAACCCAGCTCTCCACCCACAACAAAGCAGGATCCGGCTTAAAATGTCCTGGGGCTGTGGTTGGGACCCAGTGGTTAAGGGACGTGGCTGTGAATGGGATCTGTTCAGAAGGTCAGCGACGTCAGAAAAGGAGCAGATGGAGTGGAAGCTCCCAGATGCCCTCCCCACCATGGGCTCCCCCGGTGCCCGCCTGCTCCCTTTCAGGTTGGGCAGAAGTGACTCCCCCACCCCCGCAGCTTTACCCTCCTGCTCCCCGGCTATCGCCACTCACAGCCCCGCACTTCCATGGTCATTTGGGGGGCTACTGGCTGGAGACGCCGTGCCCTGCATACCTCGTCTCTGTGGGCGGGTGTGCGTCTGATCAGCCCTTGAACCCAAGACTGCCCACCCTGGTCCTCTGATTCTTGCCGGTGGGGCACCATTTCCTATTCTAAATGCAGTGGTGCCTTGGACGCGTGTGAAGCAGGAGCAGCACCTGCCCTTAGCACACTGTGTTTGTAGCTGGTTACAGGAATCGCATTTCAATACTCTTTCCCTCATTAAGACGATTTGAAAGTGGGCTGGAGCGGTGGCTTGGCGCTTACGACACTTGCCTGGCATGTGTGAGTGTGTGAGTTCAAACCCAGCACCTTGTACACAACAAAGTCTCGGAGCAACAAATCCACGTGAAAAACTAAATAGAAATTGATTCTCTCTCACTCACTGTCCCTCTCTTTAGAAAAAAAAAAAAACTATTCGAAAGACAAGTAATTTTGGAGTGGCATTTGTGGTTGTACAAGTGTTGACTCTGGAGCAACTGCTTTGGTCCAGTGGTCCAGAACACAGTCATAAACTCCAAAATGCCTCCAAATCCCAGGCAGCCAATGGGAAGGTGGGAAGCAGGCCGTTAAAACAGAGCATCAACAACTGACTTAAACTGGAAGGGGTTTAGGAGGTTAGGAGGGCATCTGCCTCTCAGGATCAGTCAATGCTATAAAAAGGTCACGTGTGGCATGATGTCTTCGCATTTCAATGGAACTAGAAATCTGAATTTTTAAATAAAGTTATGCATTGTCATAGAGCATGCAGGATTTATCTAAAACTTCGTATGCCATCTAGATATAGTTTGGGGTTATCGGGTGGTGATTTCTCTGTAGATTCTTGGATGCCATCTGCTTTTTGCTTATGAAAGTCATCCAGTTCAGTGTATTATTCCACTTCAAATTACTATGACAAAATACCTGAGGTTGGGTACTTTATGAAGAAATGAGGTTTATTTATTTAGCTCACATTTCTGAAGGTTCAAGAGCATGATCTGTATCCCCTCTGCTCTGATGAGGACCTCATGGCAGATGGCAGGAGGGTGTGCAAGAGCAAGAGATCACAACACAAACAAGGAATCAGAGAAAGGCTGTCCTCCAAGGGTGGAGCCCAGCTGGCGTAAGGACCTCCCACTGGGCCGCGCCTCTTAAAGATCCCACCAATTCCCAGCACCACCACCCTGGGGACAGGATGCTTTGGAGGACAAAGTAACCAGCTTAACAAGGAAGATGTGGTGGGTTAAAGGTCTTCCCAGTTCAGAAGAAAGAGAAAAAGGTTTGCCCACCCCTAAAGCAAATGCTCTTCCACCCCATCCCTCTCTCAATGGCCTTCTGTGTGCAAGGCGTCCCACTAAGCTCAGGGCTTATCATGTTTGTGTGCTTCTCACAACGCCTGTCCCCTCTGTTGTCTCAGTGGCGGCGTGACCAGGAATGGCATTGCCAGAATCTGAGCCTGGGCAGTGTGGTCACAGACTGAGATTTTACCCATCTCCCTCAAGGACCATGGGTAGGGTTGGAAGAGCTGTTTCATTCATCATTATTTATCATTATTATTCATCATCAATATTTATCATTATTCATCATTATTTATCATTATTATTCATCATCATTATCATTATTATTTATCATCAATATTTATCATTATTATTCATCATCATTATCATTATTATTTATCAATATTTATCATTATTTCTCATCATTATTATTCATCATCAATATTTATCATTATTCATCATCATTATCATTATTTATTATCAATATTTATCATTATTATTTATCATCATTTTCATTATTTTTTTTTTAAAGAGAGAAGGACAGTGAGAGAGAGAGAGAGAATCAATTTTTATTGAGTTTTTCACATGACTTTCATTGCTCCGTCGCTCAGTTGTGCATTTGGGTGCTGGGGTTTGAACCCGTGTACTTGCTCATACCAGGCAAGCGCCATAACCATCAAGCCACTGCTCCAGCCCCCATTATCATTATTATTTACCATCAATATTTATCATTTCTGGGGAAGGCAGAGGATGAGTCTTTCTGAACTTTAGAATGGCATTTTGGAGTGCTTGACCGCTGGCAAGTCGGTGGAGTAGAAACGTCCACTGGATAATCACAGGAGGGCTCTAGACTCCAGACGACAGGGGACAGCAGGAGCGATGTTGGCCAACCCGTCTTTTTCTTGAGCAGCAATCGACCCATGACCCTTGGGTATAAATACCCCAACACCCTCTCTACCCTCAGGTGTCTGTCCCCGGTAGGATGGGCCCCCGACACCCACAGAAAGAATGTGCTGAAGACACTGCGCCGCGTGGACCTCTCTCTTCTCTTCCTCGTCTTCCTACCCGTTCCTCTCCCAAATCATCCATGCATACGCGAATCCTCGTCTCAGACTCTGCTTCCCAAAGGACCCAAGCTAAGACACGAGGGGAACTTGTGTCCTTTGGATTGTGCCCAACTTTGATTGTATTTGCTTCTATTTCAGCTCGAGGGGAGGGAAGATAGAAATCAGCAGGATTTGGTCAAAGAGGAGCTGCTTGGATTTCTGCCACTTTCCCGTCGTTAAAAATCCGATTGATTGTCTACAGCGCGGCGTTACTAGTGATAAGGAGCCCTTCTCTTTCATCTTCCTGTTTAATTTTCTTTCTAATGACTTTAAAGGAAGAACTCTTTGGCACTGAAAATTACTTTGGATTGTAACAGAAAGAAAAAAAAAGAGCGGGGACCTTTTCTCTTTTTCTTTTAGTAGTCATTCAGGGACACTGTGTAATTGAATTAAGATGCTTCCAGGGGGTGAATTATAGGATAATAATTCAGACCTTTCCGTTTAATAGGAACCAGCCTGTGGCCTTGGGTCCACTAGCTCTACAGGGTGAATTAGTGCTCCATAACTCACGGGCTCCCATTTCAAGGGACCCTGGTTAGAGAATTAGCATCAACACCGGAGTCAGACAAAGGCGGCCCAGGACCCAGCAGCAGGGGCCGGAGCACAAGGGCACACAAATGGACCTGGACGTTTGGCTCCTGACTTCAAAGGCGTCAGATGTCAGAGAGAAATGTCCCACCCTCGTTGAGAACCAGTGGCAGTGCTCTGTGCTTTTCTCTAAAGCCACTGCTCGCATGTGCAGAAGTCTCAAGGGTTCCAGTCTTTAAATCAGACAAGAAGCTAACTGAGCCTTAAACTCAGCGAGGATGTAGCCAAAATGCGCAGCCGGCGCCTGCATCCCAGAGGCAGAGCGGACGATGGCCTCCGAGGGGACCAAAGCGTCCCTCTTTCTCACTAATGCCTGACATGTCACCATTCGCAATTTGTTTATAGGGTTAAACGCTGACATCCTTCCACGTCGCCTTTTTAAAGAAGGAGTTGACATTGGACAGAAGTTAGTTGCTGTGGCCCTCAACTCAGAGATGGGTGTAAGTCCAGATCTGAATTCCACACTGATCCAAACTCCGGGGCACTCGCTCGCCCTCTCTGTGCTTTAGGTTTTGCATCTGTGTAAAATGAAATTACACTAATACCAACGCCACGAAGCCAGGCGAAAGAACAGATGAGAAACTTAGCAAAACGCCTGACAGCAAGGGGGACATCAATTAAGAATAAGCGTTATTAGCGACAACTGTCCTCGGAGAGGAATGTGCATGCCCAGAATTACATAATTGATATGTTCTTGTTTCTAGAATGTTCCAAGAAAGAAAAAAAACAGGCGATTACATCAATACGATTCACAGATACTTCTCTCCAATATGGCGCTGATGGACGATTGGCCGCCCCTGGGGTCAACCCAACTTCTGTGAGTTCCCGGAACCCCGGAGGTAGCCACCCTGATGCCAGGGGATTCTGTCAAGCTGAGGATCTGTCCCTGCTTCTCTCAGACCTCCTGCCTATCATCTGCCAACCTTGCACTATCTGTCCCCAACTTTTACCTAAAGATAAAAGGCAAATGCTTATAATTCATTACAGTTCATTAAAATGAAAATAAAATTTATTCTGCATCAAAACGAAAAAATATGACTCATTTATTATTAGCATATAAATGGCATTTTTAAATGTCACTCTGACTCCAAATCACTTACATTTTCAGTGATCACAGCACACAAAATTAATTTTTGATAGTCTTTTGTGATTTGGCTGAAAATTCTTATTTCTTTTTGTGCCTTAAACAGCAAACTGTATCCACAGCTATTCATAGCAAATTTTAGATAATGAAGCAATTAAAAATACATGGATTTAAGATCTTATCTCATTTTTTCCTTTGGCCTATTTCTGCTTTATTATTCATGAAGGGATATGTTTAATTCAGAGTTAGTAATTGCAGATATATCTAGTATAAATTGTGCTTCGTATTCTTAACCCATTTCAATTTATTTTAGCAAATAGATCTCTGTTTAAAAAAAAAGTCATGGAGACAGGGGACGGAGTGACAGAGATGCAGAAGTCTCTGCGTGCATATGTATCAGGCAAAACCAAACGAGATCTCAAAACGCTAATAACTACGTTTCCTGGGAATTCATGAAGAGCTGGGCTGGTGCTGAACGGTTGGAAGTGGCATTGCTCTGGATCCCACGGCTGAACTCAGAAGGGAAGTAGTTTGTGCTTCCATTTCTTAGAAATAGACACTGAGGCTCTGAGGCATTACAAAACTGGCCTGGTGGCAGGGACAGAGGACAGGGCTGGGTCCTGGCTGGTCTGCCTGCAGAGTCCCTGCTCAGGTCATCACCTTCCGTGTCCTGGAACCAAGAGGACCTAGAGGACACAGGGGACCTGTACAGGACACAGGACTCTTCCCACTCTTCCACCTAACCATGTCTTTTGTTGCTGCTCTGAAGAGTCTGTGGCTTCTTTGGTTTCCACGAATCCTGCATTTATTTTACTAATGTGTCAGAGAAGTGACAGGACAAGTCCCTAAGGTTCCTTGTGTACAACCTGAGACAGGGTTTTGCACACCAGCAAAAAAGAGAAAAAGACAGCAACAAAGGGGAAAGGGGGCAAAGAGAAGAAAAGGAAAAGAGAAGAAGAAAACAACCCATACAGTTAATTCAACTCTAGGTCAGCTACATTCGGATGCACCTGGGCGGTGAGCCAAAGGGTGATGAGCGTCTGAGTAATGGTATGTTTGTGTTTGGGGAGAGAAGTTAGAATGACTCCGCTCAGCAGAAACACAACACAAGTCACTCTGTCATTTAAAATTTTCTAGCCGGGTACAGTGGTGCCCACCTGTAATCCCATCAGCTCAGGAGGCGGAGGCAGGAGGACCGCAAGTTCCAGGCCACTCTCAGCAACTTAGCAAGACCCTAAGCAACTTAGTGAGAATCTGTCTCAAAATAAAAAAATAAAAGGGCTGGGGATGCGGCTCAGAAGTTGAGCATCCCTGGGTTCAATCCCCAGTACCAAAAAAAAAAAAAATTTCTAATAGCCATATTTCAAAACCCTAAAAACAGGTGAGATCAATTATACGAACGTATTTTATTTATCCCCAAATCTCCAAAATATTATCATTTCAACCTAAAAATTATTACTGTGCCATTCCACATTTTTGGATGGCCCTTTGGGTCCTGGCACCTCTTGTACATTACAGCCCATCTCCACTTGGAAAAGCCACACTTCCAAGGCCCAGCACCCACACATGCAGCGGCCACCACATATCACAGGGCAGGTCTAGATGGGCGCACACGCACTGTCACATACCAGGGACGACATTGGCTGGCGGGATCGTGATGCAGTTTTCCTTCCTTCAGCATACTCTTCTGAATCTGAGTTTTTAAAACAAATATTTGTACTTATTTTGGTTAAACAAAAGAGATCATCAGTAAAGCAGAGACGTTATATTCCAGTGGGGAGAGGTACTTCCCTGGAGCAGATAAGCTGCTTGTCCAAGGCCAGGCATCCAGAACTCTGTGGCAAGAGCACTGAACACGGTGGCTGATTCTGGAGGGAAGCTCTGGGCCAAGACCTCTCCGTCACCAACCTGGCTCCTTCTCCCAGGGCTGGGTCACTCCCCTCTCCCTTTGCACCTTCTGCTCCTATAGCTTTGTCTCTGTGCCCTGCGCCTCCACTGCAGGAGTCACTGCTGCTCCCTCCTCACAGCTGTCTGGACTCCAGTCCAGGTCAAGGTCCCACCCCAGGGGACACAGCCCTGTCGCCTGGATTACCTAATTACACCTGCAGTGGTCATGCTGACCCTGCGCCTGAGCTTTGAGTGGGAAGTCTCTTTGAACAAGTTGCACGCATCCCCACAGGCGACCCTCCGTTCTGGATGCTGCTGAACAGGGGGAAAGCACATGCGCAGTGTCCTCGCCCTGCCACGGTGGGGAGGCGGGTCGAGCCGTGAGTGCAGGCATGTGCAATGCACCTGGTCCTGCCAGAGTTCTGGGGACCAGAGCCTCCAGATGGGGAAAGAAGGCCCAGGTGCTCCTAGGAGGACGATTGGGAGGGTGCATGGACACGACGGGGGTGGACAAGTGGCTCCTGAAGCCGAGGGAGCGCTATCTAGCATGTGCAAAGGCCCTGGGCAGGCATGAGCTTGGCCTGGCTGGAGGAGCTGGAGGGGCTCCGTGGCTGGAGCAGCACTTATTGGTCCAGTTCTGCAGGTGTGAAGTCAGACGTGATGACTTGGAGTCAAGGGGACCTGAGATGTCTCCACCAAGCCATTCCAGGGTTTTGGCAGCACTGTGATGGAAACTTCCTGGTCACCCTGAGGTGTTGGCAATCATGAATTAGCCACACTGGGCAAGGGGTTTGGGGAACATCAGGAAAAGAGGCTGGCTTGCTGTCTGGGCTCCAAGTGCAGAGAGGGAAATGGGGGTGAGAGGGACAGCTAGGGAGGAGCAGGGAGTGGAGACCTGGTAATCAAGACCTTGAGGAGTCGCAGTCTTGGGAGGAGGGGAGTCCTAGGACGTGGGACAGGGGCACTTTCATTGAGAACTCCAGGGGACCTCAGCTCACCTCTGGGTCAGACCAATTTAGGAGAACAGCTATTTGGAGAATCATCTGTTATTTGATCTCCTTAGTAGTTTAAACCTGATCTTTAAGGTTGCTGGATTTGTTTTACCTCTACTTTGTAATAGACAAAGGAAAGTTATGCTTCATGAACGGGCTTTTTCACATTGTGAATTTCCTTGGGGTAGATATACTGTTGTGTGGGATACCAGAAAGTGGACTTATAAAGTCTTATGTCCCCTAGAAGAAGAACCAAGGGGTGTTGGCCCTGTTGCCCCGTCATGCAGATGACCACCTCTGGCAGTTCATTTTTCCTTCTGTGTGTGTTTCCGCATTTTTATTGGTTACAGTTGTGCACAGTAGAGAGATCTGTTGTTACATACATATAACTTGGCCAATATCCACCCCTCCCTCACCTCCTCCCACTCCCTGGTCCCTTCCTCTGCTGATCTCCTTTGGATTTTTAGGAAATCCCCCCAACTTTTTCCTCCCTTTTCCTCTCTAGCTTCCACATGAGAGAAGACATATGACCCTTGACCTTCAGTTTGGTTTATTTTACTTACCATTTCTTGCAAATGACATAATTTCATGTCTTTATGCTGAATAAAACTCCACCTGTATATCAACCACATTTTCTTTATCCACTCATCTGTGATGGACACCTAGGCCGGTTCCATAGCTTGGCTGTTGTGAACCGTGCAGCTATAAAATGGGTGCGTGTGTCACTAAATAAGATGAATTTAATTCTCCAGGGTAAACACTTAGCAGCGGTACAGCGGGGTCCATGGTGGTCCCACGCCTAGTCTTTTGAGAAGACTACATACTGATTTCCATAGTGCTGGTACTAATTTATAATCCCATTAACAGTATAAAAGTCCTCCTTCTCCTCCACATCCTCTCCAGCATTTATTATTGTCTTTATTCTTCAGAGACAGAGGGCAGAGAGAGAGCGAGAGAATCAATTTTATTTTTCTTATTTTTCATCTAATTCTTTTTCTCTGACACTTAGTTGTGCATGTGGTGCTGAGGTTTGAACCTTGCTCCTCGTGCACACCAGGCGGGTGCTCCAACTGCTGAGTCACCGCTCCTGCCCCTGGTTGTTTTTACACTCGGCTGCTGCTCTGACTGGTGTGAGATAAAATCTCAGTGTAGTTTAGATTTGCATTTTCCTGATTGCTAATGATGTTGACAATTTTTTCCATATAATCATCGATCTCTTGTATTTGTTCTTGAAAGTGTGCATTTATCAGCTGCAGGAACGATGGTGTCCAAAACTAGGTAGAGTTTGCTATGCATGCCAAGTATCCCTGCTGCCAGGAATCTGCACCACCTGGATGTCACCCTAATGTCCTCTCTCTTTCACCCAAAGCAAATCTGTCACTATGCATAAGCATTTTGATACCACCTCTGGGTTCCAGCCTTGGCTGGTCACTGACTAGCTTGGGAATTTTACCATAAATCCTCAGACTCTCAGTTTCCCCTTCTGAAGGAGGATAATTATTAAAATGAGGATAAATAGGAGTTTATTTAGAATCAAATTAGAGAATGCTTAGCCAATGGCAAACTCTTTTTCTGTTTTGTTTATTAAACAGGGACAGTGAGAGAGAGGGGGGGGAGAATCAGTTTTATTTAGTTTTTCATGTGGCTTTTGTTGCTTTAACACTTCGTTGTGTACGGGGTGCTGGGGTTCGAACCCACGTCCTCGCCCATGCCAGGCAAGCCCCGCAACCACCGAGCCACCGCTCCAGCCCCTAAAGGCAAACTCCTCATAAAGGTTTGTATTCAATAAGCGAAAACATCCAGACCATCAGCAGAGAGCTGCCCGTATTTTGTTTTCTTTCCTTTTTATTTTTTTTCCTAGAGAAAAATGACAGGGATTCGCTAAGAAATTACACTGTGTTCAACAACTTCCCATCGAGGGCAGGCGGCGTTGCGTAGCCCGCCCTTGGTTAAGTATCAAATGGGCCCATGTCAGACGAGTCATGGCTTTTAATCTCCCTTTATTTGCCCTGTCACCTGTCAGTGACCTCGACGGCTGCTGGCGCCTCCTGTTCTGCAGGTTCCTGATAAGTGTGTTTACAGCTTTTGAAGTCATGTCTGCCGAAAACCACATCTGGTTCTCCGCCGCCTCAACAGGCACACAATGAAATAGAAAGGAGAATTCAGCGGTGTACCCGATCCGCCTTTCCCTAGGGGACTCTGCACGGAGTGGAGTCGGGAGAGGTGGCCCTTCCCTGGCTGACACTGTGGGGATTAGGAACACGAGCCAGCTTTAAGTCTCTGCTGAACTGTCAGGGCCACCGTGGTCCCAGAGCGGGCTGCGATGTGTCCGTGCGTCTCTGCGGACCCTTAGGGCATGGCCAAGGTGAAATTCGTCACAGTAACTTTTCCCACCTTAGTCGTCTCAATGTCAGACGGAAGGTTAGTGCCTCAACAGTTTTATGTGGGAGCTGTAAGCATCATTGTGTCCACGTTACAGATTTGTACATTAACGCTGGAGGAAGTGAAGCCACTTGCCCATAGGTGGGCAGTCGTGAGAATCTGGGTTGTTCAAAGTCTTTGACGACTTTGTGGATGTCAGTCACGTGGGCTGCTGGATCATAGACCATATATATTTTCCGCGGCTGGATCTTGCAACCCATTTCCAAAGTCATTAATGTTGATGGGCTACCAGCTTATACCAGGGCCAAGCAGCAGAGTCAAAGTTGAAGCTGGATCTAGCGGATGCCAACTTGAATATTTCCAATCAAATTTGAAGCTGGATCTAGCGGATGCCAACTTGAATATTTCCACCCACTGTAACATCCCCCGCCTAAGTCCAGGTACAAACACGAGGGCCGGCTCCTGAGCAGTGGAGGGTTTGGTTGTGGAGCTTGTTTTACTCTGTAGAGTTTTCTTAGCACACACTCAAAAACGCACACGCTCAAAGGAGCAGCCAGCAGATTTTTGCAAAGTGACTTCTCCCTGCATCATCTGCCCCAGACACAGGACATCCTTGCACCCTGACCGCGCTGCACGCTTAAGGGCTCCTTCGTTCTCACTCACTTCACTTGGAAGTGCCACTTACGGGGACACGCGTTAGGGAGACCCACACGCTGTCAAGGAGACAGTCCCGCTTTTATCGCAGCTCTGTTTATAAGGGGGACAAAAGCAAACGAAAGTCTTAACCATCCTTCAAAAGGAAACCGGTGATAAACACGCACGGTAGACCGGCTCTTGCAGAGAGCAATTTAGAGCTTCCTGTTTATTTTTTTTAAAGAGAAAGAGAAAGAGAGAGAGAGAATCAATTTTATTTAGTTTTTCACGTGGCTTTCAGTGCTCTGACACTTAGTTGTGTAGGTGGTGCTGGGGTTCGAACCCGCGTCCTCGTGCATGCCAGGCAAGTGCTGTAACCACTGAGCCACCGCTCCAGCCCCCTAGAGCTGCATCTTTGTACTTAGACAAATCCCTCAACAGAAGAAAAAAGAAGTTGGGGGCTGGAAAAGTGGCTTAACAGGTACAGTGGTTGCCTGGCATGCACGAGGACGCAGGTTCGAACCCCAGCACCACTGTACACAATGAAGTGTTGGAGCAACGAAAGCCACATGGGAAATTAAATAAAATCCGATTCGCTCATTCTTTCACTGACCTTCTCTCTTTAAAATAGACAAATGAATAAATAATAAATAAAGAAATAAAATGACCTTGAGAAAAATAAGTTGGAAAAAGAGAATCATAGTTGCTGCTGTTTATGAGGCTTAGATATTTACTAGGGGTTTTCTTCTACGCTTTTCCCATTATGCTAAGAATTTTAGTTGGGCATGGGGAATCTGGAAGGCCGGTTTCCTTGCAGCGGGGTGTGAGCTTGTCTGCACGGTGCTCCCAGGTGATCAGCCTTATTTGGCAGCTCCCAGGGACGTTCCTGAAGGGCTGGCTGGAAGGAGCCTGCTAGCGGCACCCCCACCTTCCCTTCTGCTCCCTCTCTTTCCCCTCCCGGCTCTATTGGTTTCCAAGCGTGGCTATAACCAAGTGCCGTAAACCAGGTGACTTTCAACACAGAGATTTGTTTTCTCACAGCTCTGGGGCATTTGAAGTCTGAAATCAAGGCATCTGCAGAGCCATGCTCTCTGGTGACTCTAGGGGGAATCTGTCCCATGCCCTTCTTCTGGCATCTGGTCCTTGGCTTTCTTGGGTTGTAGATACCTCACTGCAGTTCCTGCCTCTGGCTTTTTGTGACCTTCTCCAGTGTGTGTCTGAATCTGTTCTCTTCTCTCTTATGAAGACACTGAGCATATTGGATTAGGACCCACCCTAATTCAGTACGGCTTCCTCTTACCTTGATTATACCCACCAAGACCTCGTGTCCAAATGACCTGTGCATTCACAGGTACTGGGGGGAAGATTCCAACATATCTTATGGGGGACACAATTCAACCCACAGCAGTTTCCTCTCTTCCTCCTTCTGCTGTTTCTTCTTCACTTCTTCCATGCTTTCTCTTAGTTGGAATGTGGATGTGATGACAGGCTCTAGAACAGCCATTGTGGAGCACAGAGTAAATTTGGAAATGGAGTCCAGGCACAGAGCTGAAACATTGAAGAAAACAGGATTTGACGTTATGAATAAGACACATCAGGTCTAGACGGCCTACTGAGATTTTTATGTAAAGGAGAAATAAATGTTTATTTGAAGAAAACTCCTCTTCCCCTTTATTTTGGGGTTTTTTTTGCACCTGCAGCCAAACCTTATCTTAATGCACAGACACACACAGACACACACAGACACAGACACACACACACACACACACACACAGACACACACAGACACACACACACAGACAGACACACACACACAGACACACACACAGACACACAGACACAGACAGACACACACACAGACACACACACACAGACACACAGACACACACAGACACACGGCACACATATTCACACATTACATCTAATTTATTGGACTACAGCGTGAACACACCAGACTCTTGGTGTGTAACCTCGTCTCTGAGGAAGACGGTAGAACGAGAAATGATCATCGGAGGGAACTTTAATTTTCTCCATCATGTTTTTTTTTTTTAATTTAAAAAAGATGAAGGAGGCTGGAGCCCTGGCTCAGGGGTTACGGCGCTTGCCTGGCATGCACAAGTACGCGAGTTCAAACCCCAGCACCACGTACACAACTAAGAGTCAGAGCAACGAAAGCCACATGAAAACTAAATAAAATTAATTCTCTCTCTCTCTCTCTCTCTGTCCCTCTCTCTTAAAAAAAAAAGATGAAGCACATATCCTGAAAGTCTAATTTTCATGAATTTTAGAAGGTGGGAACCATTATTGAGAGCCATGATATTAATCTTTGAATTCTGTTTAAACTTTGTTCCCCACAAATGCCCACAAAAACCAAGGGGTCCCTGTGTGCACCTTTTGCTCCGGGTCACTCGGATCAACTCAATGTCCCTGAACGGTCTGGCTCCTTGGGCATCTCCAGTTCCCCTGACCGCAAGGACTTTCTCCCCTTTAACCCCTGGACACCTCTCGCGCATCCTCCAAACCTCAGCTCAGCGTTAGTGATGAACGGGAGACCGCTAAGAGCGCACGTAGAAAATCAGTCACGACTGGAGCCCAAAACAAGAGCCCAGAGATGATTCACGGCTCATAATCCTTAAATTACACAAGTGATACTTGCTCATTATGCAAAAAAAAAAAAAAAGAAAGAAAGAAAGAAAACCCAGGAACTGGTATTTTAAAGGTGTATACAAGTAAAAATTAAAGACTGCCTTTTCCAGGAACATGGTATCTCTAATTTAAATAAGGATTTAAATATCTTTCTTTTTTCTTTTCTTTTCTTTTTTTTTTTTTTTGAGAGAGGGAAAAAGAGAGAATCGACTTCACTTATTTTTTCACCTGTCCTTTGTTTCTCGGACACTTGGTTGTGTATGTGATGCTGGGGTTCAAACCTGGATCCTCACGCGTGCCAGGCAAGCGCTCCAGGCACTGAGAAATTGCTCCAGTTCCAAGATTCAAATATCTTAAAACCAAACCATAATTTACAAAGGTAAATAATAGGAGATGACTTTTAAAATCTAATGACAGGGAAGGATTTTGTCATGAAGGTAGAAACCTTAAACAATGAGACGTTCGCATGTGAGAAAAACAGTTTTAAAAATCCTCCATGCACGAAAACATGAGGAAATATTTGTGATGCGTGGTGGACTCGAAGGACAACATCCTTAATATGTAAAGAGCTATTTCAAATTAATAGAGAAGGAAAGGACGTAAGAGGAAAGTTTGAAAAACAAAAAGACACACAAAAATAAATAATATCGTATAAATTGGAGAGAACGTGGAATAAATTGATACATTTTAATCCTGCTGGTGAAACAAAAAAATTATCTTTTTGAGAGGAAAATTATTCCTATCAAAAACTTAAAAAGATACAAGTCTTTGTCTCAAAGATACAATTTCTAGGAATCCTCTGAAAAAATAATGAGGATAGGTGGAAAAAAATTAGCTAGAAGTATTTTCACCACATTATTGTGAATAACCTCAATGTCCAAATTAGTCTTCATTAACCAAATCGTCCATTCAATTGATTAGTATGAAGATTATTAAAATTATTTAATTTCTTAGGAAGATGCTCACAATATATTGAAGTGAAAAATGAGCAGATAAAAAGACCATCTTCTGCACCATCTGACTTTTTAGAAAGGCTCTGTGTATATGTTCACCATCCAACAGGAGACGGGAAGGCTGGACGGCCATGTGGTGCGCGTGCGCACATTCACGGCTGAACGTGCGTGAGTTTGCTTCAGAGTGCAGCAATCCCCCACCACTGTGGTCTCACTTTCTGATTTCAATTACCTGGGATCAACCGTGGTCGGAATATATGAGATGAAAAATTCCAGGAATAAACAATGTGTAAATTTTGAATAACTTGTGCAGTGCTCTGAGTGGTGTAACTAAAGCTTGTGCCGCCCTGGTCCCTTCACCTGGGACGTGAATCTTCCCTTTGTTCAGTGTATCCACTCTGTATATCCTACACTCCCATTTATCACTATGAGCCATCTCAGGTATCAGAGCAACTGCCGCGGTATCAGTATATTACTGTAACTTTTCTATTTTATTAATTTTTATTATTAATCTATGAAAGTGGCTAATATGTAAATTAACCTTTACCGTAGATACGTACGAATAGTTCTATATAGGATTTGGTGTAACTACTGGGGATCTTGGAATGTATCTTCCAAGGGTAAGGGGGGACCACTACAGAGGAATCAGAGTGTTTTTGCTTTATTCTTATTTATGCATGTGTCTATGATGAGGAACAGTTAAATAGTCTCAGTTGAAGCATGTGGCCCTTAGGGGACCCCTCCTGCACCCCATTTCCTACAAGTGCTCTCTTGTGTGACTTTACAATTCTTATCCCATGAGATGAGTGGGTTGAACGCTAAGCGCTGATTTCCTTGTCTGCTACTCCTCACTGGATTGAAATTTCTTTTCTTTCTTTTTTTTTTTTTTTTAA